>JAMXDD010000001.1:22759482-22968286 GCA_024733475.1 Syzygium grande
AAATACAAAGTAGATGTCCTTGAGTTCCAAAAATGAGACAATGCCTTAATTATGGCAATATGAGGCTTGACATATAAAAGTACGGGAAGATATTTGATCCTCTTTCCACGTAGTCTTTGTGCTTTAACTCGAGATTTCCCACATGGCCACGAGAGCTCTAGGTGCGGTGATGATTGAATCTCCGACATATCCATTTTGACTAACCCTAATTTGGGGCATCGAGATTAATCACCATGCATTATAGAAAGAAATATAACATGGAATTGAAATGGCGAATTGAAATTGTAGAATGATACAATCAACCTTACCATGAAGGAAAAATGGCAAACACGTTGACACATTGCATGAGGACATGTGAGTTTTGACATCTAAGGGTAGAATCCTAAAGGTTTATGGTCCCCATCTTAATTAAATAAGAAGATTTTACCCACCGCTACTAACGCCGGTCGGTGCACTTCTTATTAACCAAGATGAGCGGTATTGAAGAATGGATTACCACATGCATTCACATGCGGATTCCACTCTTAATACCTCTTAAAGGTGCCCTAAAGCGATCCAGGGTTTTAGATTGCGGGACGTGGGTGCATTATGTCATGCTAAAGCAAGTAAACATGCATTTAAATCTAAAGCAAACAACACTTCAACATAATTTCATACATTTGACATTCATCCGAACACCACCTACAAATCAAAGGATTTGCACACACTCCACCCTTTATATCTCCCATCTACAAAACCATTTAACACATGATTAGTGGACTAACCTCATTTTCTACTTGACTTTGACATGCAGTTGATGCTACAAAATGTAGACAAGTGAGATAATAACCGACAAGTTTATTACGGCTTTAATCCACTTAGGTTTGTAACCCATATCCCTAGCGGAGTCACCAAGCCTATCGTAACCTACCCCTCGAGGTCCGAACTTGATGAGGTGGGTTTAGAGATAAGTGTTCATGAGACGATTCATATGCCACCTCATAAAAAATGATTTTACCAAGTATAAATCTTTTGATTAGCCATATGACCCATTGATCATGAACGTGGATTTTCCCTAAATCCATATCTCGTGACAGCGGATCGATTTTATTTTATTTTTTAGGAGTCGCCACTAGCCTAGGTCGGGGTGGTCGGCTAGAATACCCAATCGAAACGCGGGAATTTCATTTCGGTTTCTATGAAAACCAGAAATCAAAGGTTTGGGACTAGCTTACTTTAATATTTCTAATAACACCCTTTCGGTACCACTAAACTTAACATAGTTGTTATCTAAGTTGTCATGCATTTTTTTTTACCATTTTATGGTCAAAGTCTTAGTCCACTAGGTGATCATGCATCTTGTTTTTGTATTTTCATTTAAAATTCTAAACTAATCCTATTTTAGTCTAAAAAAGAAAGAAATAATCAATTGTATTGAAAGACATTTCATAAAGTAAACACTCAAGTATTGAAAAAGACAAGCTAATTCTAAGTGCTAGAAAGTAAAAATCCACAACTTGTCGGGCGTTTATTACAACACAAATTGAAAAAACATGATCGGGATGAATGAATTGAATTTGAAACGGATCGGACATCGGTTTATCGCCACCATCAAATGAGTACAAATTGAGACCAGATTGGACATCGGTCAATCGCCTTGGCCTTTTTTTCAATTTTGGATTATCTCCTATGGATTGCCTCTCGGTGTCGGTGTTTACATTTTTTTTTTTTTTTTTTTGGTAAGGTAAGAATAGTGTCGGTGTTTACATTTTCATTCATTCACGACAAACAATATACAAAGGAACAACCAAAAAAAAAACAATGGTGCAAACAATTCACTAATTAAGCACAGGTCTCGGGATCGGCCTTTATTTTTCATGCGTTTCGATTCATCACCCATCTAATCATCTAATATTATTTGATTAATGATTAACGATAATGGGCTACCATTTGCTTTCACAAAACGACGACTCATATCAATTAACCATTGAACATAATGGGCTACCCATCAAACATGCACCGGGCCTAACATTCATCTAACAAACACACGCATAGCAATGAAATAAGCATGTATTCAAGCCTATGGGCCTTATTTTGAAGTCAATCAAGTAATGAGAAGTTGGCTTTATAAAAGACCACTTATCCAATTATTATCTAATTCGGATTGCTTCTGTTTAGATGTGATTGACCACCCTAATGATGTCCAAATGAAATGATTTAGGTGTCATTAGAAATCTTATGAAATGAGGATCAAGAGTCAAGAAGATCATTTTTCCTAAATCCTCACCGATTTTCCCAAAAATATCAAATTTGGTCTCAATGATAGGCTGGACTCGGTTTTGTTATGGATTTTAAAATAATGGCGGGAAAAATAACAAACCTTATCAAAACCACGTGAAAATTTTTGTGCAGTTAGGATTCCCCGTGTGTAACAACTTTCATGTTTTGAGTTTTTGCTAAAAAGTCCTCCAAATTTTTATAAAATTCGATTTTTTGTGAAGGACTCAATTGCAAATCAAATTTTAACCCGTGAAGACCTTTTATGAAATTTTAAGCAAATTGACCCTCCAAAAATTACTATTAGGCCCTCAAAATTTCCAGTCAACATAATGAGACCCTAATGAACAACTTTGTAATTTTTATTTTTTGAAAAAAAGGACTCTAACTTTATCAAATTCAGAGAAACATCTTTTGAACTCCAAAGGAATGAAAATCAGATCTGGACACAGATACTGATCAGATTGTGAAAATTCCTTTTGAAAATTCAAATGACCTCTGATTTTGATGAAATTAGTATCAATAGAAAGATCTCGATCTCAGTGTGAACTTTTGTGAAGAAAACTTTTTCATATTTCGAACACACGAATTTATGAAAATCGAAGAACACACAAAGGTCAGTTTGAAACTAGTTTGTCACCAGATTCATGCATACATGACGTTGCAAATCGTACAATGCTAACATTCTTGGAATTTTATGAAAATTTTATGATTTACAAATTAAAATGTGCTCTACAACTTTTATGAAGAAAGTTTTTTCAAAAAATGATCGTAGAAAATCATAAAAAATTATCAAATAGCACAACATCAATCAGGAAAATATCAGAACAGACTTAAACATCATATTCCAGATTCTGATCCTAACTTCTAAAAGTGTTTTGACATAGCAAATCAAGTCCGATCGAGGCATGCAATATATCAAATCGAAGCTTAAAACGCGTTTTACGATTCTCTAGTTCATCACTTCGCGAGATATAGACATCAATGAGCTCAAATTAATATTTCAAACATGCAGGTTTTCTAGGATACGAATTTGCATAATCACATTCAAGTGCACTTACCTTGTTTAACGATGCTCCGACACGCAATCGAGCGATCCGGCCTCCGTATTCAGATCAAGAACAGCACGGAGAAGTCTCGAAAAACTCGGCCAACCTATGATAATAGATTGCACAAATTATAGTGAGAATCGATCCGTTTTCGCACTAATGAACTAGTAATGGAGAATCAAATTAAAAGAACACGATTTGGTGGCTATTCAACGAGCAAACAGCCACCATAGTTGCACTGAATACGCCGAGGAACGTTGCTGGAGGTTCGGGATCGCCAAGGGAGATGCCGATCAGCCGGTTCAGCCGCTTGTACCGGCTGATCACATCACCGGCAGTAGCGCCGGTGATGTTGCCGAGAAGAAGATCGAGCCTGAACAAAGAAGCTCGACCACCAGCAAAATAGATGGTCTTGCGACCAGCCTTGTGCCACCGGGGGGGACGACGGAAAACAGCTGATGGGAGTGGCGGCTCACAAGAGAAATAGAGAGAGAGAGAGAGAGATGAGGAGAGAAGGAGAGAGAGAGCCGAGAGAGAACAGAGAGAGAGAGAGAGAGAGAGAGAGAGAGAGAGAAGAGAGAATTCAAATCTGAAAATGAGTGTCCCCCAAATTTTGGAAGGAAAAACACTATATACCCCCTCAACTTTGAATCTTAGCCCTTAGATTAATCTAATGGCCCAAAATGCATTTTTAATGATTAAAATATTCTTTAAGGGCTAAGGATTAGTGACATGGCATCATGGATGGACGTGATCAAATCTAAATGAATGGCCACGATTGATTTGTTCATCCCTAATCAATTTGTTTTATTCTTGAAGAAGGGCATTTTAGTAATTTCTCTTAGGGGCATTTTTGTAATTTTCAATTAAGGGCATTTTTGTCATTTTTGGGCTCAAAAGGATGTGGTTGGCCTAGAGTAGTTAGAATAGATCGTCGATCGCCGGATTTTCGATTGGAAAATGGCCAATTCGATCAAACCGTTTGAATTTGAATCAAACCGGGTTGAGCCGATTAGTCTCGAATTTGGCTTGATTGAACTGGTTCAATCCTTGATTCCATTTGTTCCTATTTTGTACAATTTGGTCTCTATCATGATTAATTGACCCCATTAATATCGAATTTGATCAAATTGGATTGAATCGATTTGAAATTCATGCACAAATTGATCCAATTTAACTTGTTTGTCTCAATTGATCTTGAATTTGGGTAATTGCATGGCCAAGCTAGACTAACAAATTTAATTGAAGTCCAATTAACCAAATTGAGTCTCAATTCATCAAATTGAATATTAGTCTAGAGTGGGTCAAGTTGAATTGCACTAATTGGATCAAATACTCTTAGACTTCTTAATCATTGAATCACTAAATTGATCAAATTGACTTAAATTCATGTGAATCTTCCAAAATTAATTTTGAATTTGGACTTCATATAAGAAATTAGGCTCATTCATGCCTCAATTGCGCAAATCACGAAGAATTGATCCAAATCACTGATTAGGGCCAAAATTGGGGGTTTTTTGTGTTTGGCTTGGAATCACAAAATTGGTTCAAAAATTGAATATAAGATGACCTCTAGATCAAATATCGTGAAGAAAACTAACCTAAAAAATGACTAGAAATGAAGTAATTTTATTTTTTGCCCGATTTGAACCAAATTCCACAAATTGGGAAAAAGTTGATTCCAAATCAATTTTTGTAAAATTTCAAATGCCAAAGGTAAATTGAATGTAAAATAAGATGATTTTTGGATTTTTGTATTTTTCAATTTTTTTTTGTCAAAAGTTTGATCAAAAGTTAAATCCTAGTTGACTTTTTACGAGGAGCTTGATTTTATGATCAAATCTTTGAATTTTTCTTGAATTTCCACTTCTAAAGTGAAATTAAACTTGAAAGAAATCTTTTTATGCGAAAAGCCCCAATTTGACCCGGGGTTGACTTTTGGTCAAAAGATTGACCAAAAAGTCAACTCAAAAGTCAACTATTTAACTTTTCGGTTTTTACATGAAATGAATAGAAAATCGCTTTACAAAAGCTAGGCTAATAGACAAAATAAAAAAATGACACTTTTTGTTCAAGAAACAGGCTCCGTCGCGATCGAAAACCATAATCTCGAATTTTCTATTTTTAATGACGCGTCGACTAAAAATTAGGTGTCAACACAAATTAGAAGGTTTGTGGATTGATAGCGATGGAGAATAGGATCAAGAAAGATTTTATTGCATACTCTTGCATCAATCTTTCTGTGATAACTTCATATCAAGTTATATAGAGCTCAAAACATCCCTAGAGGAAGAAGAGCACTTCATTTCTTATACCTAAACACATTACCTTTGGCAAAACCCAATTGAACCTGAATATTCATTTTAGAACCCTAAATTGGTGATCATCTCTTCGCACTGGAGCATGAGCATACGATCCACTTTAATAATAAGAAACAAAAGGGTAGAACACGGAATCCTTGGAATTCAAAAAGATTAAAGACAATAGAGTCTGGGACATGAGAAAAGCAGTCTGCCCGGTGAAAGTAAGGCCAAATGCCCGAGAAAAATAAGAAAGAAAAGAGAGTGCAAAAGAAAGCTCAAAATGACAAGAAGTCATGACAATGCAAAGTCAAGATAATGAGAGATTATAGATCACAATAAGTGAGAATAAGCAAAAGAAAGGAGATTGTGATGAATGTTTAGAGAATTCATAGAAGAAAATATTCATGAAAAAAAAGAAGAAAAAAAAGTGGTGATGCCAAGAAGATCATCAATTTCATAAAAACCCTGTATTCAAACAAATGAGCCTTTTTGAGCCTACCAAATACCAACAATACAACCTCTCCTCAAAGATTCTTCATATTGGGATGTTGAGAGTAGAAATATGACATCTTGAAATTTGCCTATTTGGGATTTATGAAATGTTTGGTTTTACGAACGTACTTGCAGTTAGTTCTCGTCCGGAACTGATTATTCCTGAGATACTAACCATTAGGGAAAGGCTAATTAGAGATTTAAATTTGCGCGACCAAAGAACTCGATTGTTAACCGACCTTTGACCACGAAAATTGTCGAGGTGACATTTTGAGCCAATGAAGGCCGATCCAAAGATAGTCAGGGATCAGTTTGCCACTGTCATAGTAGTAGATCGCGGGTGATTCCGCTGGACCACGAAATGAATTGACGAATGACCCTAAACCTATACTAAACGATCGTGCCCGTCGGATCTAGTGATCGATCCTCGCGATTAAGTGACCATCGAGGTCGGCGCACGACGGAAAGTAAACTTTTACGTGGCATGATTTAGTATCGGCCGTGGTCAAGAATGCAAATTTTCCCAAAAGCTGCTCGTTAGTTTGAGAAACGCCGAAAGTTACGTTAAATAAAATTCAATTATTAATCAAAGCCCAAATTGGGCATTGGAAAATTAGGAAGGCACAACGGGATGTTAGAACGACGTTGTGATTGGAACGTCTGACTTTGGATTTTCCCGAATCCTTCAAAAATTCAATTTCGGCAAGAAAATGGAAAAGTAATTATTTTACCCTTTGAGGTTTATAAAGGGCAAGTGTTAAAGGAGAAGGGCATTTTAGTAATTTTGCCCTAATTTTTGAGTTGGACAATTTTGCCTTTAAAATTTTATGAAATTCCCAAATTTGGCCTTGGATATTTTGGAAAAGATTCGATCCGGATTTGTCAACTCAAGATAAGATCGAATATAGACCGTTGATTTGATTTGTGAGAGATGGGCATGATGGTCATTTGTCTCCTTAATTATTGCCTTGGACTATTTAAGTCCAATTCCTCTCTCTCTCTCCTCATTCTCTCTTTATCTCTCTCGGCTCCCCCTCTCCCCTTCACCGAACCGACCACCCCCCCTTGGCGCGCCCACCGCTCCACACGGCCACCCGCGCGTGCCACCACCGTTCCACCATCAAGCCATCACCGCCATCGATGCACACACCGACCACAATGTAGTAGAGTATCCTATAGCTGAACATATGACCTGGGTTAAGCATACGACAGTAGTCTAGGTAGACGTAGGGTTACCTTTTGGCAAGCTCATAACTATACCACTTGGTGCTTTTGGGACGAGGTAGATGAGTTTAGTCCCGTCCGTGGATTTGATGTCCCCTTTGATAGAGTTGAAGATTGGGACCTGTCTGCCATACCTCCTCCCGATAGTGAGATGACTAGTTTGGAGACTAGTCTGGCGTAGTTCTGGATTGCTGGAAAAGGGACTTGTAGTGACGAGCCGATGGTTTGGAGGCCGATTGCTTGAAGTATGAACTAAAAGAATCGTTATGGCGGGTTATGATCTAATGGACGTGGATTTTGAGGTGATGTGGCTGGAAGTGGGCCCAGGAGGTAACCTAGAAAGGCCCTAGTAAATGAGCCTGAAAGAAGAAATGTGCACATTCTCCCGTATGAGCAATGGATTGTTAACCAAGTTTGTGCGATTGAGGAGAAATGAGTGGTTTGAGGAGCACGGGTTGAGGGGAGCCAAGGTTGGAGTTCGTGTTGGAGTCGGGTGACATAAACAACTCGATCGAGATCGAGGCAATAGTATTATGTGGGGAGTCCTCAAAGGAATATGATAGTTCGGGGGATTCGAGGTTCAAACCTGAGAGGAATCAAACTCGGGTTGGACGTCAAGTAAAGAGCGTAGGGGCTAGTGTAGGGGTTGGGAATAGGCTTTTGGAGTGTACTATTTTTGGTGTTAGAATACCTAGGCTATCGATCCTTTTGAATATCAGGTGGTTTATAGTTCAGTGTGCTTTTGTAAATGGTGGTTTGTAAATTATGAATATTATACAAGTTTGGATGAGCAATAAATATGTTTATTCTCCCCTATTTACCCTAGTTATAATTGTCCGGTATCGGTGGCTTTCGTTGATGTTTTAAATCTCTGATAATTTGAAATGAGGTCGGCGATACCCTGGGATGTCGCATTAATTGACCAGAGAAGTGTGTCGCGTGCTCGTTGTCCGGGAGGGGCATGATATCACGGTTTGGTTTGGTATTGAGATGAGGACATTCGATCTAAACCGGGTTGAGTAAGATGGAGTGATAAGAAATAAAGACCTTGGGGTAGTAATTTAGGGGGACTTTAGCGAGTCATAAGGTGGAATAAGCTATACGTGCCTCCAGATTGTTTGTTGTGGTTATTGAGTGAATTGATTGTTATGATGATTGAAATGCAGGTGCGTCTGGACCTGAGGTAAGTACATAGACCCTATTGATTGTGGCCTTGTGCTTGTGGTGATTGATTGCCTGCTGAGTGAATTATTGCATTAATTCACTACCTAGGACTAGACCGACATAGTTGGCCTTTAGGTTTCTAATTGAAGAATGGAATTATAGCATGAGTTGAGTGGTAGAAATTGTGAGGATGAGAGGACAGAGGAAGGTAGAGGAACCTAGGGGCCCTAGTAATGCCTCGAGGATGAGCCTAAAGAAGCTTGATTCCCATTATGAGTAATGGATTGATCAAGTTTGAATGAAGGCGAGTTTTTGAGGACCTTAGAACAGTTGGTTAATTTGATCGGGGACAATAAAAACCCGGGAACTAGAGGCCATGATTGCCCAAGCTGCCGAGGTTCAGGGGGATTCGGGTTCAAACATTGCTAATAATAATAATGGGAATAAGGGGCAGGGGGTAGTGTGGGGAATGGGAATAGGCAGATGCACTAATTAGTTGAATAATTTTTCCTTTTGAAAGCCTTCTAAGTTTGATGGTAGAGGTGATATTGATGGTGTATATTTGTGAGTTTGGAGGAATTAGAGAAAGTTTATTTTGAAGTCTTGGGGTACAATTGATGAGGAAAAAGTAACATTAGCGACGTCTATCAATTATAAGGAAATGCAAATGATTGGTGCAAAGCCACGAAGAGGAATGATATTGAGGGGGGGGCGTGACATCACGGTTTGACTTGGGAGATGTTTGTAGAAGCCTTTAATGGCAAATATTTTTCCGAAAGTGCCCGGGAACAAAAATTATCTGAGTTTATGAGGTTGCGTCGGGCATTGAACGGTGGATTAAGTGAATTGAGGCCGAATTTGCTTGGTTGTATAAGTTCATTGAAGATGGTTGATGACTTGTTGGATTGGGGCTCGGAGGTTTCAAGATGGCTTGAAACCAGACCAGACTAGACTAAATGATCTCATTTAATTTGAGAGGGTATAATGAGATTTATGATAGGGCTCAATGCGATTGAGCGGGATATGGGGCGGATAGGGCTCGGGAGGCGAGCTTTTTGGGTCGAGGTTTACCTAGAAGGTAGGGACAACCTAGAACAGATTGGTTAGGAAAGAGGCCATTGACGGGTAGTCGATGTTTTGTCCCTCCCGCTAGAAGAAATATAGGGAAGTCGCCCGCAATAAAAATGGTCCATGTTGGGTAATTTGGAGAAAGACATGGAAATGGACCTTATCCAACTAGGGGAGGAGCATGTTTTGATGTGGTGGATTCTTGGGTCATCACATGAGGAAAAAGATTTTGCCCCAACCTCGTGTAGAATAGATTGGTGCAAAGCCGCCGGAGGAATGGGAACCAGACCGAGCGCCCACTTGGGAGATGTTTCAGAAGCCTTTAATAGCAAATAAGCGTAAGGGGAACAGTGTATGCTATGGTTAGAAGTAGAAATTGAGATTAGTATGAGGATTGTCTCGATTGTATGGTTTCACGCCAAGATGGTTGTGCAACCATGGTGCATATGTTTTTATTTGATCCTCGAACGATCACATTCCTTTATATATAAGAAATTTGTTAAGTTGATTGGTATAGAACCGTAGTTGTTTGATGATGTGTTATGCAAGGTAGGGACGACTCTCTTCAATGATGAGATCGGCAAAAGGACCTTTGTTGGTGCCATAAATTGAAGTCGGAGAATCACTTTGGTGCCATAACTTTTTGGGATCACTTTGGTGCCAAAATCGGAGAAAAAGATCACTTTAGTGACTCCGGCCAAAATTTTCCGCCAAAACAAGTGCCACATCATGGGAATTTCCGTGAGCCACGTAATCGTTTAATTTTCGATGAGCCATGTCAGCATTGGAAATTAAGAAAAAAAGAGCCACGTTAGATTTGTCACATGTATGGTTTATTGGCACTAAAGTGATCTTTTTTGAAAAAAGTTGGCACCAAAGTGATCCAAAAAAGTTATGGCACCAAATTGATCTAGAATCGTAGTTGTTTGATGTTGTCTTATGCATGGTGTACTTTTTGAATGATAAGATACTAATCTCGTGAGGGTGTTCGAATTGTAATATTGTGATTGGTGATATGGAGGAAATGATTGATTTAGTGGTTCTAGCTATGTATGATTTCAATGTGATAGTGAGTATGGACTGGCTGTCTAAGTAGAGGGCCGTAATGGATTGTAATATTTGTGGTAATCTAATTTAATCTCGTTGGACATCCGAATTCAAATTTATGGAAAACCGAGGGGAACGATTCCATGGATTTTGTCGTTAGAAATGACTAAGTTGCTGAATGAAGGGTATCAAGGATTCTTAGTGGTTGTAGTTGATTCGACGGGTGAGGGATCCGAGACTAGAGGATATAGCCGTGGTGTGCAAGTATCTCGATGTTTTTCCTCATGAATTACCGGGATTGCCACCATAAAGAGAAGTAGAATTTGTAATCAAGTTGGCACTTGGAACTGAGCCAATCTTGAAAGCACCTTATAGAATGTCGCTGTCAGAGTTAAAAGAATTAAAGGTGCAAATGTAAGAATTGTTAGACAAGGGATTTATTTGTCCGAGCGCGTCCCCGTGGGGAGTGCCAATTTTATTTGTGAGAAAGAAAGAAGGATCGTTGAGGTTATGTATTGATTATAGGCAGCTGAATCAGGTGACGATAAAAAATAAATATCCCCTGCTGAGGATTGATGATTTATTTGATCAATTGCAAGGGGCTTCGGTGTTTTCTAAGATTGATTTGCCAACAAGATATCATCAATTGAGAATTAGGAAGAAAGATATACCGAAGATGGCATTTAGGACGAGATATGGACATTATGAATTTCTGATAATGTTGTTCGGATTAATGAACGCCCCATGTTGTCTTTATGGACTTACTAAATCGAGTGTTTAAGGAGTTCTTAGATTAATTTGTGATCGTTTTTATAGACGACATATTGGTATACTCGAAGAGCCTAGAGGAGTATGAGTTTCACTTGAGTAGAGTCTTGTAGACTTTAAGAGAGAAAATATTGTATGCTAAGTTTAGCAAGTGCGAGTTTTGGCTCAATCGAGTAGCATTTTTAGGACATGTGATCTCGGGAGAAGGAATCTAAGTGGATCCAATAAAGATTGAGGCGGTAATGAAGTGGTCAAGATTGACGACGGTAATAGAAGTTCGAAGCTTTCTGGGTTTGGCAGGATATTATCGTCGTTTTGTGGAAGGCAATAGCAACACCATTGACACATTTGTTGAAAAAGGAAACAAAGTTTGAGTGGATTGCCAAATGTAAAAGGAGTTTTCAAGAATTGAAGCATAAATTGACAACGGCATCGGTGTTGACTATTTTATCGAGACCCGGAGAATATGAAATTTATAGTGATACATCGTTGAAAGGATTGGGGTGCCTACTCATGCAAAATGGACAGGTAGTGGCCTATGCGTCAAGGCAGTTAAGACCACATGAGTTTAATTTATCCTTGCGATTTGGAATTAGCCGCAATAGTATTCACCCCGAAAATTTGGCAACATTATTTATGCGGAGAGAAATTTCAGATATATACCGATCATCAGAGCCTCAAATATTTGTTTTCTCAAAAAGAATTAAATATGAGGCAGTGTAAGTGGATGGAACTATTGAAGGATTACGATTGAAACATATTATATCATCCCGGGAAGGCCAACCGAGTAGCCGATGCATTGAGTTGGAAGTCAAGCATCACACATTTGATGGTCAAGGAATGGGCATTGTTAGAAAAAGTATGAGATTTGGAGTTTAGATTCGAAGTAAGTCAAGTCTCGAGTTTGTTGGCCACGCTTAAGATTGAATCGGAGATCCATGCTAATATTAGGACTTTGCAGTCTGCGGATCAAGAAATCCAAAGGATTCTAGAGATGGATGAGACCAAGAGAAAGCCGGACTTCTAGATATCTGAAGATAGGATACTGAAGTTCCGTGGGCGATTATGTGTGTCTAACAATGTGGAAATTAAGGAAGAGATTTTGTCAAAAGCGCATCGTAATAGTTATAGTATCCACCCAAGTAGTACCAAAATATATCAGAATTTGAGATAGTACTCTTTGGTGGAATGGTATGAAGGTAGATATAGCCAGACATGTGGCCAAATGTCTGACGTGCCAGCAAGTGAAGGCACAACATTATAAGCCTGGAGGATTATTGCGACCTTTGAAAATCTCAGAATGGAAATGGAAACATATAACCATGGATTTTGTGTCGGGATTACCAAGGAACTAAAGAGGCCATGATACTACTTGGGTGATTATCGACAGATTGATAAAGTCGGCACACTTTTTGGCTATGCGAAAAGACTTCGCTTTAGATCAATATACTGAGTTGTATGTGCAACAGATAGTCCGGTTGCATAGGGTACCAGTGACGATTACCTCAGATCGTAATCCTAGGTTTACCGCCAATTTTTGGAAAAGTCTATAGACGGCATTAGGATCAAAGCTGCAGTTTAGTACCGCTTACCATCCATAAACGAATGGCCAGTCTAAAAGGACGATTCAGACTTTAGAGGATATATTTCGGGCATGTGTATTGGATTTTTAGGATAAGTGGGAAGAGCAATTGCCCTTAGTAGAATTTACTTATAACAATAGTTTTTAGCAGAGCATCGGAATGGCGCCCTTTGAGGTGCTATATGGCAGGGCTTATAGGACGCCCGTGTATTGGGACGAAGTAGGAGAAAGGAGTATGACCTGGCCAGAGTTAGTTCAACGGTCAATTGAGGCTGTTAAGGTGATTTGCGAAAGGCTGAAAATAGCTCAAAGTCGTCAAAAGAGTTATGCAAACATAAGGCGAAGACCTTTGGAGTTTCAAGTAGGGGATCACGATTCCTTAAGGTATTGCCTATGGGGACTATCCAAATTCGGTAAGAAAGGAAAGTTGAGTCCAAGGTACATGGGACCTTTTGAGGTTTTGGGAAAGGAGAAAGGATTTAGCATATCACCTTGCACTTCTACCGAATTTATCACAAGTGCATAATGTGTTTTACGATCGATGTTAAGGAAATATGAATCGGACCTAACTCACGTGTTAAATTATGAGGAGATAGAAGTTGATGACAAGGTGTCATATGTCGAGAGACCAATAAGGATTGAGGATCGGAAAGAACGGGTTCTAAGGAACAAGACAATCCCTATGGTTAAGGTTGTTTGGGAACACCACGGGACTGAAGGTGCGACATGGGAAAGTGAAGAGCACCTGCAATGTCAATACCCCCACTTGTTTGAGTAATTAGTGTAAATTGTAAATTTCGAGGACGAAATTTTTGTAAGGGGGAAGAGTTGTGACATCTTGAAATTTGTCCATTTGGGATTTATGAAATGCTTAGTTTTATTGACGTACTTGCAGTTAATTCTCACCGGAACTAATTATTCCTAGGATACTAACTATTAGGAAAAGGCTAATTAGGGATTTAAATTCTTGTGACCAAAGAACTCGATCGTTAACCGACCTTTGACCACGAAAATTATTGAGGTGACATTTTGAGCCAATGAAGGCCGATCCAAGGATAGTCAGGGATCGGTTGCCCTTTGTCATAATAGTGGATCGTGGGTGACTCCTCTAGACCACAAAATGAATTCACGAATGACCCTAAACCTATATCAAGCGATCGTGCCCGTTGAATCTAGTGATCGATCCTTGCAATTAAGTGACCATCGAGGTTCGGCACAACTCGAGTAAACTTGTACATGGCATGATTTAGTATCGATCACGGGTCAAGAATGCGAATTTTCCCAAAAACCGCCCATTAGTTTGAGATACGCTCGAGTTCGTTAAATAAAATTCAATTATTAATTAAAGCCTAAATTGGGCATCGAGAAAATCAGGAATTTGACGGGATGTTAGGGCGATGTTGTGGTTGGAACGTACAGCTTTGGATTTTCCTTAATCCTTGAGAAAAATTCAATTTCGGCAAGAAAATGAAAAAGTAATCATTTTACCCTTTGAGGTTTATAAAGGGCAAGTGTTAAAGGGAAAGGGCATTTTGGTCATTTTGCCCTAATTTTTGAGATTGACAATTTTGCCTTTGGAATTTTATGAAATTCCCAAATTTGCCCTTGGATATTTTGGAAAAGATTCGATCCAGACTATCGATCTCAAGATAAGATCGAATTTAGACCGTTGATTTGATTTGTGAGAGAGGGGCATGATGGTCATTTGTCCCCTCAAGTATTGCCTTGGACTATTTAAGTCCAATTCCCTCTCTCTCTACTCATTCTCTCTCTATCTCTCTCGACTTCCTCTCTCCCCCCTCACCGAACCGACAATCCCCCCTTGGCTGCACCACCGCCGCCACCTCCGCCCGCCGTACACCGCCGGGCCACGCCACCACCGCTGCGCCACATTTGTTCCACCATCGAGCCATCACCGCCCTCACGCCACCATCTCTCTCTCTCTCTCTCTCTCGTGGCCGTGAACAGCGGCAAGGAAGCCCTCACCGCCCATCATGTAGCGATCTGCCGTTTGCCCTATATTTATTGTCGCCGCCGTGAGTCGTGAGTATTCCCCTTTCTACTCTTAATACCTCTTAAAGATGCTAAAGATCCGGTTTTAGAACATGGGTGCATTTTCATGCTAAATTTAAAAAGAAAACAAAACAACAATCAATATAATTACATACATTCGACACACATCCAAACGCCACCTAAAAAATAAAGGGTTTACATTCACTCCACCCCTTATATCTCCCACCTATAAAACCATTTAACACGTGGTTAGTGGACTGACCTCATTTTCCACACAACTTTGATATGCAGTCGATTCTAGAAAAGGTAGACAAGTAAGATAACAACCAACAAGTTGATTACGGCTTTAATCCACTTAGGTTTGTAATCTAATCCCCAGCGGAGTCACCAAATCTGTCGCAACCTATCTCTCGAGAGCCGAACTCGATGAAGCAGGTTTAGAGGTAAGTGTTCATGAAACGATCCATATGGCATATCATGAAAGAAGACTTATCGAAGCGTCGATCTTTTGGTCATTCATACGGTCCATTAATCATGATCATAGATTTTCCCTAAATCCATACCTCGCGTAACAGCGGATCGATTTTATCTTTTTTAGAAGTCACCATTAGCGTAGGTTGGAGGTCGACCAGAATTCCCAATTGAAATGCAGGAGTTTCATTTCGGTGTCTACGAAAATCAAAGATCATGAATTCGGGGACTAGCTTATGTCACTGCTAAACTTACCATGATTATTATCTAAGTTGTCATGCATTTGTTTTTTATCATTTTTCATGCCAAAGTCTTAGTCCACTAGGTGATCATATATATTTTCATTTTTTCATCAATCTTAATCTAGAAAAGAAAGAAACAAACAATATATTGAAAAGCATTGGGTAAAGTAAACACACAAGATATTGAAAGAACAAGCTAATTCTTAGTGCAAGAAAGTAAAACCTACAACTCGTTGGTGTTTATTACAACAAAAATTGAAAATCCGAGACATGATTGGGAACAAATTAATTGAATACAAATTGAGGCTGGATTGGACATCGGTCTTCACTACCGTCTTTTACAACTTTTGATTATCTCCTCCATGGACCGCCTCTCAGGTGTCGATTTTCACATCCATAAGATACATTCATGACAAACAATGTACAAAGGAACAACCAAAGTAAGGCAATGATTCAAGTAATTCACTAATCAAACACGGGCCTTGAGATTGGCCTTTGTTTTGCATGTGTTTGGATTTACCCACCTATGTAATCATCTAACATTATTTGATTAATGGTTAACGATAACGAGCTACCATTTGCATTCACAAAACGACATTTCATATCGGTTAATCCCGAAAGTCAGGCTCTAAGTGACCATATTAGGCTACCCGCCGAACTTAGACAATGGATAATATATGCACTTAGGCCCATGGGCCTTATTTCTCAATCAATCAAGTAATGGGAAGTGGGTCTCATAAGAGGACCACTTATTCAGTTGTTATTATCAAATTCAGACCCCTTCTGTTCAGATGTGATTAATCAACCTAATAAAATCCAAATGAAGTGATTCAGGTGTCATTAGAAATATTATGTCGTGAGGATCAAAAGTCAAGAAGACCACTTTTTCTAATTTTTTCCCCACCAATTTTACCCTCGAGGACGATCTAGACCCGGTTTAAATTTGAATTTAAAAAAATACAGGAAAAATAGTGACCATTATCAAAACCCCACCAAAATTTTTGGACAGTTATGATTCTCTGTGTGTGACAGCTTTTATGTTTTGAGTTTTTGCTAAAAAACCCTCAAAATTTTTATAAAATTCGGTTTTCACCAATGACTCATTTGCAAGTCGGGTTTTAGCCCAAGAAGACCTTATCTAAGACTTTTAGCAAATTGACCCCCTAAAAAGTGCTATTAGATCCCAAAACTTTTCAATCTACATAATAATACCCTAATGAATAACTTTCTATTTTTGATTTTTTAGAAAAAGAGGACTCTAATCTTATCAAATTCGAAGAAATATATTTTAGATTTCAGAGAAAGGAAAATCAGATTTGGATACAGATACTGACTATATCATAAAAATTCGTTTGAAAATCCAAATGTTTGATAAAATTGACGTCACTAGAAAGATCTTGATCTCAGTATGAACTTTTTTGTGGAACATTTTTCTAGATTTTGAATGCACGAATTTATAAAAATCGAATAAACATGAAGGTTAGTCAGAAATTCATCTATCACAAGAATTGAGCCTAGATGATGTTGTTAATTGTCCTAACCTAACAAGCTCGGAATTTTATGAAAATTTTACAGTGTACATATCTGAATGTAACTTAAACTTTCATGAAGGAAGTTTTCTCAAATAATGAACACATAAAATCAGAAAAATCATCCAACCGAGCAAGGTTATTCGGTATCACAGAAGAACAGAACGCAGTATGATCATTCCAAATTCTGATTTCGACTTTCAAAGGAGCTTTGACCTAGTAAACGATGTCCGTTTAAGGTCTACAACATATCAAATCGAAGCTCAAGATGTGTTCCACGACTCTCTAGTTCATTACTTCGCGAGATTCTAACATTTTCGAAGTCAAATGTCATCACAAGAAGACTGATCATCAAGATCCTAGAATGATAGATTTGAACTCACCTTGTGTAATGATACTTCGACGTACAACCGAGCGATCCACCCTCTGTATTCAGCTCAAGGACAGCATGGAGAAGCCTCGGAAAGCTCAACAAATCTATGAGAATTTAGCGTACAAGGTAAAGTGAGAATTGACTTGGTTTTGCACAAATGAACGTTTAATCTAAAAATCAAAAGAACAAGACAATCAGGTGGCCGTTTAGAGGAACCACGGCCACCATAGCCATAAGAAGACGCCAAGGAAGGTTGCTGGAGGCTTGAGATTGCTGGAGAGAGTTGTTGGATGATCGATTTAGCTAGTTAAATCAGCCGGAAGGCTCGCTAGCTCGATTACTAGTGAGTTTGCCAAAAGGGAAGAGGAGCTGATTAGAGGACCTCTAGCCACCAGCAACTGTGGCCGATCTTACGACTGGCTTCGGGACACCGGGAGGATTGTTTGGAGCAATGGCAACAACGCCGAGAATTGACGATTGGCCTACGGAGGGTAGTTGAAGAGAGAAGAAAGAGAGAGAGAGAGAGAGAAGAGAAAAAGAGAGAGAGAGAGAGAGAGAGAGAGAGAGAGAGAGAGAGAGAGAGAGAGAGAGAGAGAGAGAGAGAGAGAGAAGGCGTGAGATTGAGAGAGAGGCAAGAGAAGAGAGAGAAACCAGATTTGAAAAATGAGAAAGTTATCAATTTTTTAAAGGGATGTGGTTGGAGAAAAGTTTGTATACCCCAATTGGACTTTAAATCTTAGCTCTTATATCAATTTGATGGCCTAGAATGCATCCTTAATTATTAAGAATATTCCTTAAGAACTAAGGACAGGTGACATGGTATTATGAATGGCCATGATCTGCTCTAAATGAATGGCCATGATTGATTTGCTTAACTCCTAATTAGTTTGCTTAATCCTTAAGTAAGGACATTTTAGCAATTTTGCTTTAGGGCATTTTGTAATTTCCATTTGAGGGCATTTTTGCCATTTTGGGCACAAAGGGATGTGGTTGGCTAGAATGGACCACCGGTCACCGGATTTTTTATCGAAAAATGGCCAGCCCAATTGGACCGGTTTAATTTTGGTCAAACCGGTTTGACCTAAGTTTGACCATTGAACTAATATCAAGCGAGGTTCAATTCTCGGTCTAGTTTGTTCAAATTTTGTACAATTTAATCCTTATCATGATTGATTGACCCGATTAATATTGAATCGATTAAATTGAATTAAACCAATTTGAAATTCAAGCACAAATTCATTTAATTTAACTTGTTTAGCCTAATTGTTTTAGTTTGAGTTAAATTGCATGGCAAAGCTAGACTAGTGAATTTAGTCGAAGTCCAATTGGCCAAATTGAGTTTCAATTTATCAAATTGGATGTTAGTCTAGAATGGCTCAAGTTGAATTGCACTAATTGGACCAATTACTTTTAGATTTCTCAATTATTAGATCACCAAATTGGTTAAATTGGCTCAAATTTAATTCCAAATCCTTTCCATAAAAGACAATTGATAAATCTTTTGAAATCTAACAAAACGAACAGCTTTGCACTGTTCCAAAATTTTGAAAATATAGTTTCGAAAATAACAAATAGAATCAAATTTAAAAAGACCTCAAGTCCATATTTTAAAGTTTTTCAAAAATTGATTTTGAATTTGAATTTTTATAAGAAATTAGACTCATTCATATCTTAATTTTTCTGAAGAACACAAAAAATCATGAAGAATCGATTGGAATCTTCTAAAAATAAACTCTGTCTAGAGTCCAAAGGGCCTAAATTGGTTTTTTTTTTCCTATGGCTTGGAATTACAAAATTGGCTCCAAAATTGAATCAACTTCAAAATTCTAAAATTAAACCTCTAGATCAAATGACATGAATGAAACTATCCTAACAAGACGAAAAAAAATGACTAGAAATGAAATACTTTCATTTTTAGCCGAACTTGAACCAAATTTCAAGAACAAATGGGGAAAAGTTGATTCTAAATCGATTTTTGTAAAATTGATGATGCCAAAGTGAAAATTAAGCTAAAAATGAGTTGATTTAGGGGTTTCGAAATTTTTGAATTTTTTTGGACAAAATGTTGACTAAAATTTAGTACTTATATGCTAAAATGTCAATTAATGGGTTAAATTTTGAATTTTTTTAAAAATTGATGATGCAAAAGTGAAATTGACACTATTTTGAGGTTTTTTTATGCAAAAAACAAAATTTTGGCTTTGGGTTGACTTTTGGTCAAAGTTTGATTCAAAAAAAGTCAACTTAAAAGTCAACTCTTTGACTTTTTGAAATTGAAATGGAAAAAGTTAGAAAATGAATGGCTAATGCTAATTCAAATGCTAAATGACTTTTTTTGGTTAACGATTAGGTTCTATTGCAATTAGAAACCCTAATCTCAAGTTTTTACCTTTATGACGCTTTTGACTAAAAATCAAGTCAGCAGCGGTGGTCATACGCCTCTTTGATTCATTTTCAGTTAAGTATAATATATTACTCACTACATGAACTTCAAAATTTACTTATAGGTATTCAGAGAAAGCTCTGCTTGAATATTTCTTTTGAAATCTATTTACCTAAATGGAGAAACCTCTATTAATGGCTAGAAATCTTGACCCAATAATGTTTCAAGTAGCATCCATTCACGGCAAGAACATTTCGACAATGTAGAGAAAGGTTCTATTATCTATACTCCTTGAGTGATGCTGTTAGGTGTGTTTGTGGAAATCTATTGTGATTGAGGAATGTATTTGTGAAAATTTGTAGAGATCAGGGGGTAGGATATAGTTTAGGATTAGGGAAGAATTTAAAGGGTTGACATAAAGTTTACCCATAAGGAATAGGGCAAACCAATTGCTCCATTTCTGTGAGGAGAAGACTCTATGGTTTAATTTAGGGTTTTGATGAAGCAAAGGAAGCTACCCAGATGGTAGAGAAAACCAATTGCCAATTGAGTTGTAAACATTTTGCATTTGCGTCAATATAGTTCATCCCGTCAATTTTGGGTTGAAATCACTAATATGGATTTGGTATGTATTTACGTGTGACATTATGAATTTGACCTACTTCTAGGATCAAAGAAATAGATATATATTTCTCATTTTGTTTTATTGAGTCTTGCCCCAAATTAATCACTCTCGGGATACTAATCAATAAAAAATGGCTAACTAGGAAAAACAAAGATCGTGGACCCAAGAACTCGATTGTGAATCGAGCTCCGATTTCGAGGAACAATGAGGGAATATTTTGGGCCAATGTGGACCGATCCAAGGAGGGCGACGAATTTGGTTTGCCAACAACGCATGATCGGATCGCGGGTGATTCCGCACGACTGAGAGTACGAGTGGCGAACAATCCGAAATCTAACTCCAAACGATCGCAACCTCTAAAACTAGAGATAAATCATCATGTTCTCTTGAAAATCGAGACCGTCACGACTCAAGTAACTCTAAGTCAATACACGTAACCCCTAAACAGCCACCCGTTAGTAAGAGACGCTAAAATCGCATTTGAGCGAAATTGATCGTTGAATTGAATCCGGACTCGAGTGTCGAATTTCATGGACGTACGCGACTAATTTGCAAGGACGACGTCGTATTAGTGTGACCAATCATATTTGGGATCAGTATGGTCGAAAAATGAAATTTTGGATCGGGAGTGGAAAATTACCGTTTTGCCCTTGGACCCCATGCATTGATTCCGAATTTTGGAGGTTAAAATGGCCTTGTTTAGCCCCATTAGTGGCCGAAAATCATGGACCATTAAGCTCCCCATCACCCTTGCTATTCCCCAAGTTATCCCTAGATATTTTGAGCAAAATTCAATCTTGGCCATTGATTGTGGATTGAGTTGATTGGCCTTCAAATTTCAACTTGTGTTAGTGGTGTGGGTAGATTGGACAATGTTAGTGGAGTGGTTTACCAACTCCCACTCAAGCTTTGGATAAAACTCCTTCACTCTCTCTCTCTCTCCTCACTTTGTCATTTTAGCCAGCTACCCTCTCCATCTCACTCTCTCCATTCTCTCCTCCCCCCTTGGCCACGTGAGGAGCCGCCGGAGCAGCCCAACTGCAGCCACGCCGCCGCCGCCGCCTACGGGGATCACATGTCACCGCTGTCCACACGACCAACTCGTCGCCACCACCACCACTTGGCACCCCGTTTTTCCCTTTCTCTCCCTCACCCCCGTCGGTACCACCAGCACCGACCAGCCTCATGCCGCCACCCAAGCGCCGCCGCTACTGGTTGCCCGCCGCTTACACACCACCACCACACCAGCCTCAACCTTCCCCTCTCCATTTCCACTCCTCACCACCATCACTAACAACCCCCTTCGCCACCTTGCCCAACCGAGAGCCACCAGCCGCCGTTGCCGCAATTCGCCACCGTGAGAAGCCACTGGAGTTCCTTGCCGGTCCGGCATGAACCAGCCATCATCTAGCCCGTTTTCCTCCTTGTTCAGCCCCCATTTGGAGCTTAGGATTTGGGTGAGTGGAAACCTTAATTAGGATTTGATGCATTTTTAGACAAGTTTAGGAGTTAATTAGGAAATTTTAGGGGTTAATTGATGACTGGTGATTAGGCTTGTTGATAAGGCGATTTTAGTGGCCTAACGTGATGATTTGGAAGTAATTTAGAGGCCCATAGTAGACTGTTCATGTCTGAGTGGTGTAGGCTCACATGGGCGACATGATGATAAATTATGGTTTAAATGTGTATTGCCATGTGTGCCTTGATTTGACCATGATGTGGATGATTTGAGCATGATTTGAAACTAATTATGCAATGTATAGTGGGTGTTTGCCTTGGCCCCGAAATAAGGATGCATTGGGGACCATAGACTTAAGCGATTTTAATGGTTTAATTGCATGATGTCATGTGCCAATTGTGGACCATGGTTGAATTGATTTAATTGGTTAATTGGACACATTGATATGTTGAATTGAATGATTAATGTGAATTTGATTGATGCCCTGAGTGTTGCATGATATGGCCATAATTTGTACATAATGAGTGTTGGCATGTCATTTGAATCATGCGAGTATGCACGAATGGCATTGAGCATGTGATCACTTAAAATGCTCTAAGGCGTCGTATACGTGAGGTTCAGATAATAAATGGTGAATTATGTACATGGATCACATAAACCCTAAGGTGTCATCTACGGGGTATTGAACCCGCCCCGAGGTATTGAACGATACCCGTTTAGAAAGATGGCCAACCCGAGGCATCGTTCACGCTGGTTGTGTCATAAAGAATGCATTTAAGGCATCGGACACGATGCATTTGCTGGTCGGTGATTAATGAGAAATTGACTCGAGTGCAAAGTGTGCATTATGAGTATGAGCAGGGTGATCATGACCATTTGATTAATGTGAATGTTGACCGGAATTATTATAATGTGTGTGCGAGGTTAAAGACACTAGGTGCATTTTTTATGAGTGTTTAAGAAAAGAGCATATGCATGGCAATTAAATGATAATTGCATTTACCATTTGCTAGTGTGGATAGTGGCGAAACATGAGTATGGCATGAGAATAGCATATGCATGCATAAGAATGCACGACCGGTGCAGCGAAAAGTGCGAGACTCGGTAAATGGCATGTGAACCGAACATTGATGAGAGTGAGCATGCGTATGACGTACGTATAAATAGTGTGTTAGTGTATATGAATTGAGCAATATATATATTGAGATGCTTAACATGCAAGGTCAGTCATGTAAGTGACCGGGCCCAAGTTGAAGGATGATTGTGACTGGTATTGCTTTGTTGATTATGATATGCCTGTCAGGAGAATGCATGTTAGCCTAGCCTAGATTTAGGAGTTATACTCATCGAGATTCATCTCACGGTTGTAATAACCCACATTTTCAGATCCCCAACCTTGAGCATGCTGAAGCCGCCACCGCTTTTTGGGATCCCGACACAGATCCACACCACTACTAGAGTGTACTCAGCAGAGAATGGGGAGGCATATGTAAGATATCGCTCTATAGTATTTATGAATGTGGGTGAGTATTTCCATCAAACTCAAGAATATGTGGCCCGGTGCTTAAGAGATGCAGACGACAACATTGGGCGACCCCTCGGGACATTTGACATCCTGGTAGATATAACTGGGGTGATGATTCCATGTATGGTCGATGGTGAGATTGTGGATCCCCCGACCATAAATGAGCAAGTCGATGTAAATCCAATAGCCAAGATTTGGTATGAGGACCCCGAGCCGATGGATGAGGAGCCAGAGCTGGAGCCAATGGATCAAGACCCGGACGAGGACGGAGAAGTCGCCGAGATAGGATCTGATGAAGAGCTAGGAGCAAATGACGAGTTAGGTCTTTTCCTAGATCTCGAGTTAGAGCAAGATTCCGAGGACGAGTGGACTGCAGCAGAAGATATGGAGTTAGAGGAGTCTGAGCCCTTTGAGATTTCTTTGAAAGAGTCTACGGAGTCGCCGACTCGGATTGGAAGCCTTAGGATAAATTTTGTATGCATGGTAAGAGTGGCTGTACCTTTTTGCTTGTAGTCCTCCTCATAGATCTATCCAACTCACCCTAGCCACCTATACCTATTTGATTAGTAGTGGCTGTTGACTGTTTTTAGTCTGGTAGTGGATATGTATACCCATTGTAAAATAGCTTTTAATAGTAATACAAAACGTACATATTTTCAGCTCAGTTGTTTGATGTGGTGCTATCTTTTGTCTCATATTCTAATTGTCAGGGTTTATTTATTACTTTTGCTTGTGTTTGTTCTCTAATTTGGGCGTTGGGTCAACGACGGTTCTTGGGACGTCGCGTGCATATCGACCAAGGTAGGGATGTTTGCGCGCCATAGGTATGGGGCGTGATAAGTGATTAGCTCTAGAAGCAGACTTACAAAATGAAATGCTAAATATTGTCAATTTTATTGATTCCTGCACTACATTGAAATTCAAGTCATACAATTTTGGTCACGGTTGTGACCCGAGGGAAACAAGGTGCCGGATGGAGTAGCTCGCCACAAAGAAGGGTAGTCTTAGTCTCACACCAGCCTTGGGCCAGGAGGAGGATGAGGGGCGAGGCGATCGTCATTGGAAACAATGCCCGACAAGAGGTCGATGGGAGGTGGAAAAATCGGCGGCCGAGAGAGAGATCCCTAAGAGAGAGAGAGAGAGAGAGAGAGAGAGAGAGAGAGAGAGAGGGCATGAGATAGGGAGAGATAAGTGAGGAGAGAGAAACCAAATCTGAAAAATGAGAGAGTCCCCCTCCAATTTTGGCAGGAAAAAGCTTATATAACCCTCCTAATTTTGAATCCCAACTCTTAAATCGATCTAATGGCCAAGAATGCATCTTAGTGATTAAGAATATTCCTTAAGAGCTAAGAATATGTGACATGACATTATAGATGACCATGATCAATTCTAAATGAATGGCTATGATTAATTTGCTTACCCCCTAAGTAATTTGCTTAATCCTTAAGAAAGGGCATTTTAGTAACTTCACTTAAGGGCATTTTTGTAATTTCATTTAAGGGCATTTTTGTTATTTTGAGCTCAAAAGGATGTGGTTGGCCTTGGTTGGTCTAAATGGACCACAGTGGTTAATTTTCGATCAAAAATGGGTGGTCAATCGAACCCGGTTCAATTCGGGTTGAACTCGGTCTACAGGAGTTGAACCGGTTGGGCCGGTTTAACTCGAGTCTGATAGGGTTGAACCAGTTCAATTCTCAGCCCAATTTGTTCTAATTTTGTGCAATTTAATCCCTATCATGATTGATTGACCTAATTAATATCGAATTCGATTAAATTGGATTGAACTGATTTGAAATTCATGCACAAATTGATCTAATTTAACTTGTTTAACCCAATTGTTCTTTGATTTGAGTTAAATTGCATGGTTAAGCTAAACTAACGAATTTAATTGAAGTCCAATTAGCCAAATTAAGCCTCAATTGATCAAATTGGATATTAGTCTAGAATGGGTCAAGTTGAATTGTACTAATTAGACCAATTACTCTCAGATTTCTCAATCGTTGGATCACTAAACCGATCAAAATGGATTTTACATAAAAAATTAGCCTCATTCGTGTCTTAATTGCGCAAATCATGAAAAATTGATCAAAATCATTTATTAGGACCTAAATTGGGGGTTTTTCCGCTTGGCTTGGAATTACAAAATTGGTTTCAAATTGAATGTAATACAACCTCTAGATCAAATGTCAAGAAGGACACTAATCTAAAAAATGAAGTAATTTCATTTTTGGCCAATTTAAACCAAATTTCGCAAATTGGGGAAAAATTGATTCTAAACTGATTTTTGCAAAATTTCAAATGCTAAAGTCAAATTGAATGTAAAGTAAGATTATTTTTGGATTTTTGTATTTCTAATTTTTTTGGTCAACGGTTTGAGTAAAAGTCAAACCCTAGTTGACTTTTCACTAGGAGTTTCATTTTATGATCAAATCTTTGAATTTTTTGGAATTTCCACTTTTAAAGTGAAATTAAACTCAAAATAAATCTTTTTGTATGAAAAGCCCTAATTTGATCGGAGGTTGACTTTTGATCAAAAGGTTGACCAAAAAGTCAACCTAAAAGTCAACAGTTTGACTTTTCGGGTTTTTGCGTGAAATGAATGGTAAATCATCTACAGAAGCTAAGCCAACAAACATAATTAAAATAAAAAACGACACTTTTTGTTCAAGAAACAGATTCTGTTGCGATTGAAAATCCTAATCTCGAGTTTTATGCTTTTAATGACGTGTCAGCTAAAAATTAAGATTCAACAGCGGGTGATTTTGAAATCATGCATTCTTTGTGTTAATGCATTTTGACAACCAAATTTCCTTTTAAAGGAAGCATTTGAGCAAATTGCTTGAAATCTTTCAAAAAATGCTTAGAATAATCATTTGGAAGACTTTCATTAGAAAGGATTTATCTTAATCTATGAATTTGGCCTTTCTCTTCATCTGTCCACACGAGACTCACTCCATTTTTCTCAATTTATCTCAGGTAACCAATCCTTAGGTATTCGAAGATATTCGCAATGTATACAATCCGATTGATCCAATAAGGTCTTTATGAAGGATTATATTGTAGGTTTGGTCAATGGCTATTGAAAGGATAGGCATTTTGAGGCCAAGAAAAGAATTTCATCATATTTTTTTGACTCACTTCGGGTCTAAAAGTTAAGAACCTCAAGGACAAAACAAGACGTTATTGCATACACTCTTTTGAGTGATGATTTCTTATGATAAAATCATGTTTCACTCTTAACATCCCAATTTGAAGAATCTTTGGAGAGAAGTTGTAATATTAGTATTGTGTAGGCTCAAAAGGCTCATTTATTTTTGCATTCAGGGCTTTTGTGAAATTGATAATCTTCTTGGTATCACCACCCCTTTTCCTTTTGTCCACTAGAAATCTTTTCTTTTTCATGACCACAAGAGTCCTTTAAACACTCATCATGATCTTTTTTCTATTCTCTTTTTATCATGCTGCTTATTGTGATCTTTGATCATTTTAAGCTTTATTTCGAACTCTCCTTTTCTTTTCTTCATTTTCTTGGGCATATTTAGCTTTGCTTTTACTAGGCACACTGCTTTTTCATACCCCTGATTCTTTCATATTTTCTAAATCTTTTGACTTTTGACTTCTTTTTTTTTAGTTCTAAAGACTCTTGTGTCATGAGTTTTGTTTCTTATTTATCCAAAGTGGATTATATACTCTTGCTCCAGTGTGAAGAGATGATCACCAATTTAGAGTTTTGTAATGAATATTCAGGCTCAATTGGGCTTCGCAAAAAGGTAATGTGTTTAGGGATAAGAAATGAAATATTCTTCTTCCTCTTGAGATGTTGCGAGGTTTAGTATGATTTTATTGGAAGTTATCACAGAAAGATTGATACAAGTGTATGCAATAAAATCTTTCTTGATCCTTTTCTCCATAAATGTCAACTACAAACCTCCTAATTTACCCCAATGTGAGGTGGTTCTTAATAGGGTTGTTTTGAAAAATTTCTCCATTTTTTAGGCTCAAATTTGGTTTGCAAGGGATAATCATGTGTCTGGGATATTAAAACGATTGTCTTTCTTCATTTCAATCCATGTAATCAATGCGAACATCCCCTATTTCCTTAGGATGAGGTTTTTCTCACTTTTGGCACTCATTCTTTTCATTCCACTCGAGTATATAAGGGACATGTTTGGACATGGTTTACCTTTCATCATTTGAAGGTCTTTCCATTTGGTTTCATCCAAACGTTTTCTTTGAAATCTTCCAAAGCTTTTTGTCAAATCATCATTTTTAGGGAATTCTAATGCACAGTGCATGCTCAAAGATTGCATATTTCAAAACTTTTTTGGTTGAAACTCTTTGAGATGATCTTTGAAACAAACTACTTTGTTTTGTTTAGCTTTCGCATCAACCTGCTTGGGGTAAAAGAAGTTCAATCTTTCCAAAAAGGTAAACTCTTTAAAACCCAAACTATTTTGTTTTTTGTTCAAATACTGGACCGTTTTGATGAAATTCCTTTTTGACTTGATGAAGGTCATGCAAAATTAGAAATCAAGTGTTAAAATTTATTTGAGCAATTCTTAACAACAATTGGAATGATTACCGTCAATTTTCTTGTATGTTTCCACTTTGATTTCAATGGAGATTTTCTTTTCGTTGCTTCCTATCTTTGAGCTCCCTGGGGATGGCAAAAAGGAAGAACATATTAAAAGATGATATCAAGGAAAGTAAGTTGGGAACGATACTTTCCTTTATCTTTTATCAACTCCATTAGGGATTTTGAAGATCTTTGATTATTTTAAACTCATTTTGCTTTATTCTGCAAAAATAACAAAAATGTTTATGATATGCATGATATGCACATTTTCTAGAGTGACCCAAATCATTTCATTACATGGGAAGAATATCTTGACAGCATCTGTATTTACAAGATGGGCCAATTCTGTTCCAACCATATTTACAAGAATTAATGCTCATCCAGGAAGAACTTTCTTGATAATATATGGACCTTCATAATCATAAAGTCATGTTTCTATTCTCAACATCCCAATTTGAAGTGTTTTTGGGGAGAGGTTGTATTGTTGGTATTGGGTACGCTCAAAAAGGGCTCATTTGTTTGAATTCAAACTTCTTATGAAATTTGTGATATTCTTGGCATTACCACCCTTTTCTTTTGTCTACTAGGGATCTTTCTTTTTATGAACATCAGAGTCCCCTAAACATTCATTATGATCTCTTTTCTTTTGCTCATTCTCACTTATTGTGATCTATGATCTCTTATGATCTTGGCTTTGCTTTGTTATGACCTTTTTTTGTTTGTCATTTCTAGCTTTCTTTTGAACCCTCTTTTTCTTTCTCATTTATCTTGGGCATTTGGCTTTATTTTTACCAAGCACATTGATTTTTCATGCCCTTATTCTTTTGCATGCTCTAATCTTTTAGCTTTTGACCTATTTGAGTTCTAAGGACTTTGTCTCATGCTTTTTTTGTTTCTTGTCTATTTAAGGTGGATCATATGCTCATGATCTAATGGGAAGAGATGACCACCAATTTAGGGTTCTGAAATGAATATTCAGGCTCAATTAGGCTTTGCTAAAAGTAATATGTTTGGATATAAGAAATGAAATGTTCTTTTTCCTTTTGGGATGTCTTGAGCTTCCATATGACTTTATCTAAAGTTATCACAGAAAGATTGATGCAAGAGTATGCAATATAATCTTTTTTGATCCTATTCTCTATAGTTGTCAACCACAAACCTCCTGATTTGTCCCAATGTGGGATAGTTCTTAATAGGGTTGTTTTGGAAAAACTTCTCCACTATTTCGACTCAAATTTGGTTTGCAATGGATAAACATGTGTTTGGGATAGTGAAATGACTGCTTTTCATCATTTTAATCCATGTAATTGTTGCGAACATTCCCTATTTCCTATGGATGAGTTTTTTTCTCACTCACTCCTTCACTTTGACTTTGAGTGAATAGGGGACGTGTTTGGATACGGTTTACCTTTCATCATTTGAATGTCTTTCCATTCGATTTAATTCAAACTTTTTCTTCAAAATTTTTCAAAGCCTTTTGTGAAATTGTCCCTTTTAGGGAATTTTGATACTTAATGCATTCTTAAAGAAAGCATGTTTCAAAACTTTTGATTTGAAACATTTTTGAGGTATTTTCTTTTTAAAACAATGTGTTCTGTTTTGCTCGGTCTTAGTGTCATTTCGCTTTGAGGAAGAAGAAGTTTAATTTTCAAAACAATCTGTTCCTAACACATGCACTCACAATTTAGGGATACCTGTCTCGATTAACTTACCAAGATCCCTCTTGTTTGCATGTTTTACTTTGGTTCCATTAGGATTCTTCTTTTGTTGCTCCATTTTCTTTGTCTCCCTAGGGATGATAAAAAAAAGAAGAAAAGTACATTAGGGAACATCATCAAAAAAATTGAATTGGAAATGATACTTCTCTCTATCATTTGCCAACTTAGATTTGGGGATTCTAAAACCATTGACTGGTTCGAGACTCCTTTTGCTTTCTTTTGCAAAATAGATAAACATGTTCATGAAATACTTGGTATGCATGATATGCACATGTTTTAAAGTGAACCAAATCTTTTCTTGAATGCTCATCTTCATTTCATAGGTAGAAAATCTTGGCAGCATCTGCATTTACAGGATAAGCCAATTCTATTCCAGCCATATCTACAAGAATCAATGCTCCTCCAGGAAGGACTTTCTTGACAATGTATGGACCTTTATAATTTGGAGTGAATTTGCCACGAGGATCTGAATTATTGAGGATGACTTTCTTCACTACTAAATCCTCTGTTTTGAAATACCTTGATTTTGGAGGGATTTATTTCAATGCCCTTACTACTGACCACAAATCCTAACAATTTGCTAGATTTTACCCCAAATGCACATTTGTTAGGGTTTAGTCACTTAACTTATATTTTCTCGAGTCTTTCGAACAACTTTGAGAAGCACTTCAACATGATCCCCTCCTTGTTTGGATTTTGTGATCATGTCATCCATATATACTTCAATTTCTTTATGCATCATATCATGGAACAAAGTTACCATTGCCCTTTGATATGTGGTGCCAGCATTTTTCAAATCAAAAGGCATCACCTTGTAATAGAATATGCCCGTGGTATTATGAAGGATGTTTTTGCCTTATCCTCTTTCTTTATGAGGATTTGATTATATCATGAAAAACCATTTGCTCTTATCCAATAATGCAAGGGGCAATTTAGTCATTTCTTGGGTTGAATTATTGGGCTGATACACTTAATAAAATCCATAATTTTAATCCCAAAATTCGAAATACCCAAAATAGGGTCCAAGGGCAAACGGTCATTTTCGGTCCTGGGCTGACATTCCATTTTTTGACCGTACCAACCCAAAATATGACTGGCCAACATACTATGACGTCGGATTTGCAAAAATAGCCTCTTAAGCCCTCGAAAATCGACATCAAAATCCGGGCCCAATTACGCGATCAAAACTTGCTCAATTTCAAATTTCAGTATCTCTCACTAACAAACAGCTGTTTAGGGGTTACGCGTATTGACTTAGGATTATCTAAGTCATGACAGTTCCGATCACCAAGAGAGAGAGAGGAATTATCGCTAGTTCCAGAAGTCACGATCATTCGGGTTAAGTTCAGGATTGGTTGCCTGCGAGCACTTTTGGTCGTACAAAATCACCTGTGATCCGATTGTACGTCGTTGGCCTTGGCCAAACCAAATCCATTACTTTTCCTAAGATCGGCCCGCATCGGCTCAAAATATTCCCTCATCGTGTCTCGAGATCGGGGCTCGATTTACGATCGGGTCCTTAGTCCACGTATCGTTTTCCTAATTGGCCATACCCCATTGATTAATATCCTGAGAGTAATCAGTTCTGGGCGAGACTTACTAAAATGAAATGAGAAATAATATTTATTTTATTGATTTCAGAATTGAGTTGAAATTCGGGCTATTACATGATAAGAAATGGTGTAATCATGGATACTATACTTCTATTGGCTTCATTAGCATCCATTCCACCCAAGCCATTAGGTGTGATCATTTCATTCTTGAATGCCCATGGAGGGGGTATATATTTGACATGATAATTATACCGGCCACTATCTTGACCTAGGAAATCAACAGCTTCACCTTGTCTCCGTGCTTTGAAAGCAAATCGCCAATCACCTTGGCGTGTCTTTTTCTTCTTTTTCTCTTCTCAATCTTCATTCTCTCCAAGATTCAGTTGGTTGATCGAGACCTCGTCCATGCCACTCTATCCATCGGGGTATAATGTATTCATTTTTAAATGCCCATTGTGGTGGAGTATATTTGACACGGTAATTGTATTTACAGTTGTCTTGATCGAGTAAGTCTATGGTTTTGCCTTTCTTAAATAATCTATGGGTGAAACGCTTTTTACTATGTCAGACTTTTTCTTTCTCCTTTTCATCCTTATTTATTTCATCTTGGAGCATTTCCTTCTTAGACGGAGCTATCTCCTCACAGTTGATTTCATCATCCATACCACTCCAGCCATCATGCGCAATTACTTCAATCTTGAATGTCCATGACGGTGGGGTATATTTCACTTGGAAGTTATACCTTCTAGGGTCTTCTCCCAGATTGTTTATAATTTCGCCTTTTAGGAGTGCTTCTTGACGAAAGCGGGCATCTCCTAATGGAGAAGCTTTAATTTTGACTTCATATTCATCTTCATCATCAGGCTTGATCATTATTTCTTCATCTTTGATCATGTTCACTGTATTATGCTCAGGAAGAGGATTTTGATGTACATTTGGCTCAGGCTTTAATAAGTTCAATATCTTCTTATCAATGAGCTGTTGAACCTTGTACTTTAGAGTGAGATAGTTATCTACGTCATGTTCCCTTTCTCCCATGCGATAGGTACAGGTTTTTGATTCATCATACCAAAGAAGTCTTGTAGGATTGTCCCTCAGTACCTCTTTGGCCACCAAATGTCTTTGTAGAAGCATTGGTAATAGTTTCGACAGAGGTCGGGGCAACTGTGTGTATTGCCTCATGGGCCTTTTCTTTGGCTCGAACTACTTTGGGTTTTCCAAGCGACATTTGATCGCTTGGAAAATGATGCTTGATGAGTATTTGGGCTAGACACCATAGTCACTTCTCAGATGGGTTCTTTGTCTTTCTCCTAGGATAAGGCTTTCATGTTGCTGTTTCTTGAACCTTCTTCTCTTTTAATTCCCATTCAATTCTCTTGCCAACCTTTACCAATATGGTGAATGTTTGACAGCATGATGCATAAAACTTATCATAGTACTCAATTGGCAATGATTTTAGAAAGAGTTCAATGAGTTGACCTTCACTTATGGCAGGCTTTACTTGTGAGGCAATAGCTTTCCATTTTTGAGCATAAGCTCTAAACCCTTCATTCTTCCATTTCTTGATCCTGACGAGATCTTCTCTAGTTGGGAGTACTTTAATATTAAACTTGTACCGACGAAGAAATTCTCCCGTCAAATGGTCCCATTTAATTAAGTCTTCTATGTCAAGGGTGGTGTACCTTGCAAGGGCCGCTCCTCTCAAACTGTCTTGAAATATGCTAATAAGAAATGGTGTATTATTTGAATATCTTGCCATCTTACGGAGATAATATTTTAAATGGCTTTTGGAACAACTGGTGCCATCATACTTGTTCACGAATTTCGGTTCCTTATAATTTTCTGGAATAATAACTTTCGTATATGGCGAGAACTTGTCGAATCTTTGAAATTCATAACCTTGACTTGCTAGGCATTCTTCAATTTTGGCCAATCTCTTGGCCTCTTCTTCATTTTTTGTTATGGATGTTTTCTTGGTTGGGTCGTTTTCTTCCAAATTCACTATCTCAGGCGTAGTCTTTAGAGGGTTCTCTCAAACTAGTTTTTGATTTCTGACTGGGTCCTCAATCGGTGTTTCAGTAGTATATGAAGTTCCCATATTTGGGGTGTATACTCATGCAAAATGGACGAGTAGTAGCCTACGCATCAAGACAGTTAAGACTGCATGAGTTGAACTACCCGACTCAAGATTTGGAATTAACCGTAATAGTGTTCGCCCTTAAGATTTGGCGACATTATTTATGCGGAGAGAAATTTCATATATATACAGATCATTAGAGTTTCAAGTATCTGTTTTCTCAAAAAGAGTTAAATATGAGGCAACGTCGTTAGATGGAATTGTTGAAAGATTATTATTGTGATATTTTATATCACCCGGAAAGGCCAACTGGGTAGCCGACGCATTGAGTCGGAAGTCAAGCATCACACACTTGATGGCCAAGGAATGAACTTTGTTGGAAGGAGTGCGAGATTCAGAGTTTAAGTTTGAAGTAAGTAAAGTCTCAAGTTTGTTTGCCACTTTAAGGATCAAATTAGAAATCCAAATTAAGATTAATGCCTTACAATCTACGGATCAAGAAATTCAAAAGATTCTGAAAATGGATGCTACCAAGAGGAAGCCAGACTTTTGACTATCCGAAGACGGGATATTGAAGTTCCGTGGACGGTTGTGCGTGCCTAATGATGCAGAACTTAAGGAAGAAATCTTGTCAGAAGCACGTCGTAGTAATTATAGTATCCTTCCGGGGAGCACGAAAATATATTAGAATTTAAGACAGTACTATTAGTGGAATGACATGAAAGTGGATATAGCTAAACATGTGGCTAAGTGTCTGACGTGTTAGCAAGTGAAAGAGGCCACATTGTAAGCCCGGAGGATTGTTGCGACCTTTAGAAATCCTAGAATAGAAATGGGAACATATTATTATGGATTTTGTGATGGGATTACCTAGGAGTCAAAGAGGCTATGATTCTATTTGGGTAATTGTCGATAGATTGACAAAGTCAGTGCACTTCTTAGCCGTGCAAAAGGACTTCACATTGGATCGGTATGTGGAATTGTACGTACAATAGATAGCTCGTTTGCATGGAGTACCAGTGACTATTACTTCGGATCATGATCCTAGGTTTACCGCCAACATTTGGAAAAGTCTGCAGAAGACATTAAGATCAAAGTTGTAGTTTAGTATAGCTTACCATCCACAAACAGATGGCCATTCTGAGAGGATGTCACGCCTCGAACCCTATCAAGCTCACAACATCCCTTTTTGGTCGAATAATGCGACGTCCTAGGAAAAACATCGCCGACCCAACCCAACACATCAGAGTTCGCACATGACTAAAACGATTATACAAACATCCGTACTATAAAAAGGACGACGGGTAGAGCATCAAGACATTCAATGAACTAACAACATCAACTTTTATACACTGCCATCGAACCGAGCATACAACAACATTACAAACACACTTAGAAAACGGGCATCCAAAAACCACCGACATAATAAAAAGGATCGGGTGGTTGGGTTAACTTAGCTTCACTATAGGTCGACCTATCTTCCAAAAAGTGATTGGTCAGTCCTCCTCTATACAATCCCTATATCACCCCAGTGAGTCCTAAAGGTCACCCTCCTCTCCTACTTCTGCTGAATCCTCTAGCTGGAACTCTGGAAAATCACGTGGATCGTGATACGGAGGAATCGCCTGCAACGGTTGAACCGCTTACGGCTCCTCTAGATCGATGACCTCGCCATCAGGAGGGATGATCGCCTTAGGGTCCCACTCACCAATGTTATAAAAGGGAATGTCGAAGCTCCTCAGGGGTCCTGTCTCCTCGAAGCCATCTCGATAGGTCCACGCTATGTACTAATAGAGCTTCCAATAGAATCCGCCCTCGCCAATCCAAACAGTGCTCCAATATTTGATAAAAGCTCGATCGCCTCCGAAAGGGTACCCCACCTCCTGATTATCCACATGCCTAGGGATTCCAAAACGAGGAGGTGGGCCTCCTGGGTTCATGGCTGGGAGTTTGAAATGGTGGGTTATACAACCATGAGACGAATCTCAATAAGTGCACAATCCCAAACCCCATATAGGTACATAGGCTCTCACGTACTGCCAGATGAAACATGCATGACATAACAACCAATCATACTAACAATCACATGCAAACCTACCTGGGATCCATCATGCACATCCCTGCATGTTAGACAGTAATACAACCAATTCATTTATATCCATACTCATCCAGTACCATATCACGCGAGGCAAACCACACTCGCACACTGACTCATGCCATGGGTCAACTTTCACAATTCTCGTGCGTCAAATCGAGTCCAGCACATTCTCAACTTTCCATTACTACCATGCCTGCGTATAACGCATCAGGCTAACAGTCTTCTGACCTCGTTGGGCATCGTTACCCCATCGGGCCGGGCATCGTCACCTCGTCAGGAACGACATCGTCCCGCATAAATGAACACGCCTCAAGATGGAACCTACCATGTAACACCCCCATATTGAGGTCATTAACATGACGTCCCGTTTATTATTATCTTTCTTTAAACACAGGCGAAAGCATTTCTTGGGACAATCACAATCAATATACACAGCGAAATAAGACAAGAAGCATCATGAGCAAACCTTATATTTATAGTGCATGTAAACATATTAAATACAGGCCCTTTGGGCCATGGCAAAGAACACATATTTCATCGCCGACTATGAATAGCAAATTCAGCTTAGGTTGTCCTATATCCACTACGACTTCTCACTCCTCGCTTCTTCACCTCCAACCCGGTCCCATCCACCTGGCCATCTCATATCTCATCCGTGGCTTTATCCCGGAGCTGGCCGGCCCGCCCGCACCACCAAAGCATCGTTGAACCTACGTACGGATGAGGCACCAAGTCCGTTAGGCCCTCATCGAATCGTGACAAGCATCGTGATTTGACGGTAGGTGCGGTCTTTTCCGACATCTATTACGGTGAGCACTTGGCTCTCCGCCCACGGGATTGCCAACGTGAGTGGGAGAGATGTTATCCCTGACACAAAAAAGGGAAACAATAGGGGATGAGTCGGAGAGACTCAGCAAGTGAAAACACTAATATCAAGCGAGGATATATCAATCGCCGTTAACATAAGTCGGCCCTTACCACACCCACATCGATGGTAGATCAATAGCAAAGTTCAAACAAAAGAACATCACGCATGGCCACATCGTGCACACTTTACAAACCAAGGCTCGGTTCTATCTCAAAACAATATCAAACATGAAACATGATCAAATCGAGAAATGAACCAACTACGACCAACCAAACAACCGAGAAATGATCCAAGCAAACCATGTCACAACACATCTCAACATCCTTTCCCGGTATTAGGGAATTCACTTACACAACAATTAAACAAGAACTAGAGAAAACGAGGCGTGTGAAGGACACGTGAGTCTCAGCGATTTTTAGACGATTCTTGGTGGTTCTCGGGCTTAAACACGAACACACGGCCTTGGACGTGGCTTCCTCACTCAATCAAATCACAAGAGAGACACGGGCTAGCCGGTGAGCTTTTTCTCTCTTTCTCGGCGTGAACAAGAAGTAAAAAAAAGCAAGAGAGAAGGTTGTTGGTATGTGTGAGAATGGAGAGAGAGGCGTGAGAATGGTGTGAGAGAGAGGGAGGGTGTCTTGCTAGAAAAAAAGGCTTGGAACTTCCTAGAAACCCTAGACTAAGCCACTAATGAAGGGCTTCTAAGTCAAGTGTCATCATAGCATGCATTTAATGTCATTAAATGCTCTTAATGAACTAAAATGATGAAGGGCCAATGCTTATCTCAGTCTCATTGGTCCTCTCTCTCTCCCTCACGGCTACTCTCTCTCTCTCTCTCTCTCTCTCTCTCTCTCTCTCTCTCTCTCTCTTGGCCGAATGGCTTTCTTTCTATTTATAGAGAGACAAAACTTGGGGCCAAAGTTTGGGGTATGAAGTCATGGCATATGTCATTTGGGGCATAAGGTCATTTCTTACCTCACATGGCCATTAAGAACATAAGCCAAAAGCCATGATGAAGGTGATAAGCTTGGACCAATAAATGTGACTTCCGCAAAAAGATTTAACCCTTGACTTGGTTAATTTCATTTTCATATCTTCCCCCTTCATTTGACCTCCAATTAAAGCTTAAAATATCTCATTCGAAAGCTTAGAACGTGTAATTTAAATCACCATAAGACACCAAGTCCAAATTCCAACGTTCTCGTATAGAAAATGCTGAATCTTTGAAATCCGACAAAACCGGATAGCTTTACACTGTTCATGAAATCGGACTTGAAAATATAGTAAATGGACTCCAAAAATTCTCAAATTTGAATATGTCATAAACAAGGCCTTAACAAACATTTTTCATGAAGAACACAAAATCCGAATCTCTTTGTAAACACCATTTTCAGCAGCTCAAAAACAAACTAAAAATAGTTCGCTGGAACAACATTCTTGTTTCTCAAAGTAAGCTCTGTCCAGAATCCAAATCATCTCGGAAAATTTCCAAATTTATGTACGTTATAGAACAGGAAGTTCTCAACAATTTTTGTGAAGGAAACTTTTCCAAAATCAGCCCAGAAAAACTTGTAGAAATTAAAGACGGTGTGAACATCACCGAAATACCCATTCTGGGCAGTTTCACACGGTCCCAAAATCAGGCCATCGTACCACTCATATCAACTCCAAAAATTATGAAATTAAAGTATGTAAAACTTCAAGATGTTTGGAACAACTTTCAAGAGGAAGTATTTAGAAATTCGAAACACAAAAGTCTTCCCAAAAATAACAAAATGAAGGGATACAAAGGATCTGAAACTGGAGTTTTCAAAACAAGAGTAAAAATATTAGTTCCGTTTGGAAAACCACTAAACTTAAACCATAGACATTTCCCAGAGACTGAAATTGAGGATGATACAATATACCTACGGCTTCCTAGGCCCAAAAATTGGGATGTGACAATTCTCCCCCTCTAATAAAATTTCGTCCTCGAAATTTAAACGCGTACCTGGTTCCTCAAATGAATGCAGGTATCAACTTTTCCTCAATTCTTCACTCTCTTGGGTGGCTTCTTTATGCCCCAGTGACACTATAGGACCTTAACTAAGAGAATGGCCTTACCTCTCAATACATGCTCCTTACAATCCACGATCCGCACCTGCTCCTCAGCATGGGACACTCTATTGTCCACTTCAACCTCATTGAAAAATTCAGCACGTGTGTCGAATCGGGCTCACACTTTCACAATATCACAACATGTACCTTAGCAAGTTTGAATGGCAATGGCAATGCCAACCGATAGGCCAATTCCCTTTTCGTTCTCGAATTTCAAAATATTATACGTATTCGGGACTTATCTTACCTTAATACCTTTACATCATCCACTATAATGTGGACTAGCTCTGGACCAGCGACCTTTTTTTCCCCGACCTCGGCCCAACATACTAGAGTGCAGCAAGCTTGACTACGCTTCCGCTGCGCTACTTTGATAAAATCTTCCTCAAACATAATTTACTTACTTATAACAATCATGAAGATCACACTTATCATTTCAAGTAAGAGTTCCCGTCTTACTTTCAATTCAGTACCTAGTTCGATTTATTCCTTTTCTTACCTGCCATCCTAGAAGCCTGATAGGAGCCGCACCTTGTTCAGGTCTTTACCCTCGGCGATCACTCTTGCTAGAAGCCGCACTTTGATCGGGTTCTGCCCGACAATCACTCCCTCACCTTCATCGGATCGAGTTATGTCAAAATTCAACAGCCTTCTCTTGGCTCAACACCGAATTGCAAATTACTAGAGAGGAAACTGCTTGGACTTTTTTTTCAAGGCCGTGGCGTCCTGATGGGACTTTCCTTTTCATCAGCCGTCGTCGCCTGGTCCCGAGCACTTATTTTGCTATCAATAGTCTAACAAGACTTTCTACAATACAAGAATAGGTCAGGGATCACAAACAAACAGGAGTACTTAGCTTATTCAACCATAATATATCATTCACATGCATAGGGGTGTTTCCTAGCTAACTATCCCAACTTCAGCGCACCTTGTCACTCCTGGTCTTTATTCTCGCTTTGATTTGTAATCGTTTTCCAATTCGATTATGCAGTTTGATCATTCTTGCCTGTAGCCATCCTAGAAGCCTGTCAGGAGCTGTATAATGATTAGGCCCTTCATCCCGGCGCCACTTCTACCCAGAGGCCGCTCAATGATCAGGCCTCTTGCCCTGGCGCCATCTTTATCAGAAGCTGCTCAATAATCAGGTTGTATGGCCCCGGTGCCACTCCTCGCCCTCGTCAGACTGGCCAATTGCAAGTTCCCCGAACTGCACTTACTACAAGGAAAACCTGCTTTGATACCAAATTAAACTGTAACGCCCCTAACTCGGGGTCATCAACGTGATGTCTCATTCATTATTATCTTTCTTTAAACATAGGCGGAAGCATTTCTTGGGACAATCACAATCAATATACACAATGAAATAAGACAAGAAGCATCATGAGCAAACCTTATATTTATAGTGCATGCAAACATTTTAAATACAGGCCCTTCGGGCTATGGCAAATAACACATATTTCATCGCCGACTATGAATGGCAAATTTGGCTTAGGTTGTCCTATACCCACTACGGCTTCTCGCTCCTCGCTTCTTCACCTCAACCCCGGTCCCATCCGCCTGACCATCTCACATTCCACCCGTGGCTTTATCCTCGAGCCAGCCTACGCGCACCACCAAAGCACCATTGAACTTACGTACGGATGAGGCACCAAGTCCGTTAGGCCCTCATCGAATCATCATAAGTATCGTGATTTGACGGTAGGCACGGTCTTTTTAACATCTATTATGGTGAGCACTTCGGCTCTTTACTCCACGGGATTGCCAACGCGGGCTGGGGGAGATGCCATCCTATAGACCTGAAAAAAAGGGAAACAACGGGAGATGAGTCGGAGAGACTCAGCAAGTGAAAACACTAATATCAAGCGAGGATATATCAATCGCCGTTAACATAAGTCGGCCCTTACCGCACCCGCATCGATGGCAGATCAATAGCAAAGTTCAAACAAGAGAACATCACGCATGGCCACATCGTGCACACTTTACAAATCAAGACTCGGTTCTATCTCAAAACAACATCAAACATGAAACATGATCAAATCGAGAAATGAACCAACTACGACCAACCAAACAACCGAGAAACGGTCCAAGCAAACCACGTCACAACGCATCTCAACATCTTTTCCCGGTATTAGGGAATTCACTTACACAACAATTAAACAAGAACTAGAGAAAACGAGGCGTGTAAAGGACACGTGAGTCTCGGCGATTTTTGGACGATTCTTGGTGGTTCTCGGGCTTAAACACGAACACACGGCCTTGGACGTGGCTTCCTCACTCGATCAAATCACAAGAGAGACACGGGCTAGCCGGTGAGCTTTTTCTCTCTTTCTCGGCGTGAACAAGAAGTAAATAAGCAAGAGAGAAGGTTGTTAGTGTGTGTGAGAATGGAGAGAGAGGCGTGAGAATGGCGTGAGAGAGAGGGGAGGGTGTCTTGCTATAAAAAAAAAAAGGCTTGGAACTTCCTAGAAACCCTAGACTAAGCCACTAATGAAGGGCTTCTAAGTCAAGTGTCATCATAGCATGCATTTAATGTCATTAAATGCTCTTAATGAACTAAAATGATGAAGGGCCAATGCTTATCTCAGTCTCATTAGTCCTCTCTCTCTCTCTCCCCCTCACGGCTACTCTCTCTCTCTCTCTCTTTCTCTCTCTCTCTCTCTCTTGGCCGAATGGCCTTCTTTCTATTTATAGAGAGACAAAACTTGGGGCCAAAGTTTGGGGTATGAAGTCATGGCATATGTCATTTGGGGCATGAGGTCATTGCTTACCTCACATGGTCATTAAGAACATAAGCCAAAAGCCATGATGAAGGTAATAAGCTTGGACCAATAAATGTGACTTCCATAAAAAGATTTAACCCTTGACTTTGTTAATTTCGTTTTTATATCTTCCCCCTTCATTTGACCTCCAATTAAAGCTTAAAATATCTCATTCGAAAGCTTAGAACGTGTAATTTAAATCACCATAAGACACCAAGTCCAAATTCCAACGTTCTCGTATAGAAACTGCTGAATCTTTGAAATCGACAAAACCAGACAGCTTTGCATTATTAAGTAAATCAGACTTGAAAACATAGTAAATGGACTCCAAAAATTATCAAATTTGAATATGTCATAAACAATGCCTTAACAAACATTTTTCATGAAGAAAACATAATCTGAATCTCTTTGTAAACACCATTTTCAGCAACTCAAAACAGACTAAAAATAGTTTGCTGGAACAACATTCTTATTTCTCAAAGTAAGCTCTGTCCAGAATCCAAATCATCTCGGAAAATTTCCAAATTTATGTACGTTATAGAACAAGAAGTTCTCAACAATTTTTGTGAAGGAAACTTTTCCAAAATCAGCCCAGAAAAGCTTGTAGAAAATAAAGACAGTGTAAACATCACCGAAATACCCATTCTGGATAGTTTCACACGGTCCCAAAATCAAGCCATCGTACCACTCATATCAACTCCAAAAATTATGAAATTAAAGTATGTAAACTTCAAGATGTTTGGAACAACTTTCAAGAAGGAAGTATTTAGAAATTCGGATTACAAAAGTCTTCCCAAAAATAACAAAACGAAGGGATACAAAGGATTCAAAACTGGGTTTTGCAAAACAAGAGTAAAAATATTAGTTCCGTTTGGAAAAACCACCAAACTTAAACCATAGACATTTCTTAGGGACTGAAATTGAGGATGATACAATTTACCTGCGGCTTCCCAGGCCCAAACATCTAGATGTGACATACCTCGCGTAAACGGACACGCCTCAGGGTATCACTTTTCCAACCATTCCAATCCTCTCACATCATCGTGCTACATATACCACATGGCCACACAATCTCACGCCACACATACACTTCGCAAATGCACAACCTCGTTGCACGAGTACACCACACGGGCACACACACTTGACACGCGAACACATTGCACGATCACACCACCACACCTCATGGTCACACACTTGGCACACGGCCACATCATATTCAGCCCAACATTCACTCAGAAATTAGCCGATAACCACAACCACACACACTCACATGTACGAGCTCATTCAAACCATAAAATTTTCAATCAACATGCAATTCAATCAAGATCGATCCACCTCACTATAGCTGATCCAGGCCTTCCAAGTCGCACATTTTCAGTCATTAAATCAACCCATAGCAACCAAACATCCAGCCCTATCTAAGTCCCAAAATAGCCACTTAAATCGCCTAAATCGAGTCCTAAATATGTTCAATAATACCCGAGATCCTAGAGAGAGTTTGGGGAAGTCACTTACCTTAAAAAGTGATGAGAGTGAGTTGCAAGGGTGGCCAGAACAACCGGACCAGCAGCAGCAATCGACCAGCGGCGCAGGCGGCCAGGCGGGTGAACGGTGATAACGCCAGGAACGGGCAGTTGGGGACGGCGACGGGGACGTATGGGCCAGGGGAGGACAGTTGGAGGTGGCTCGGTGGTGGCTAGGCCAAACAGGATCGGCGAGACAGGGAGAGAGACAAGCGGACGGTGGGTGAGGCGCGGCCGGGAAGGAAGAAGCAGCGGCACGGACGGCAGGAGGGGCGACGCCCAGGCGGCGGGTGAGCTGGTAGCCAACCAAGGTGGGCGCGCACAAGGGAGGGGAGAGAGAGCTTTGGTGGGTGGGATGAGGAGAGAGAAAGAGAGCGAATTATTTATTATGGAAGAGAGAAAATCAATATTTATATGGTGCCCCCCATAATTGATCTCTAAAACCCTATCGCACCAATCTACCCCTTTAACTACCCCACCAATCCAAGGGTCAAGATTTGATCTTATCCAAATCCGACGACCCACATTTGATCTTATCCAATAATTCAATGGCAAAAGCATAATTGCTCACGGAAGGAGAAGGGCATTCTTGTCCTTCTATTTTTCGGCTATACAGGCTAATTATTAGTTCCCCGACTTATTCCAGTCTTCAAAATTCGTTCGCGGTGCACAAGGGCAAAACGGTTATTTTTCCGATCTCGACCCGAAATCCATTTTTTTACAAAAACAGGTGGCCCTGAGGTTGGCCACGCCAAAAACGCCATCGGCCGCTAAAAATTATCACTTTCAAAATTCTCAATTCCCAGGCCCGGATTCTAAGAAATGCTTAAGATCCAACAATCTCGACTTTAGCTTATCTCTTGTTAACGGGTGGCTCATTGGGATTACGCGCTTTCGACTCGTGATCGACACTAAGTCGAGTCACGTTTAAGTTTGCTCAAACCAAGGCAACCTCGATTATCATGTAATTGCGAGGGTCTGTTGCTAGTTCCTTTTGGACACGATCGATTAAATAGATCGGTCTCTGTTGGCCTAAAACATTCCCTTGTCAATCCTTATGGTCGAAGGTCGAAGCAAGGTCGAGTTCTTTAGTCAAGCGAACTTAATCCCGTGATGGCCTTACCCAAAAGGTTAGCATCCCGAGAATACACGGTTCCGAGTGAGATCTCACTATAAGTGCATTGGTCAAAATATTCATTTCATAAATTCCGAGAAAAGGATCGAAAATTTAGAATGTTACAACTCTTCCCCCTTAATAAAAATTTCGCACTCGAAATTTACAACTATACCCAACCATTCAAACAGATGGGGATACTGACGTTTCATTACATCTTCATTTTCCCAAGTGCCACATTCTGTCCCGTGATGTTTCCAAACAACCTTGACTAACAAGACCGTCTTATTCCTCAATACCTGCTCCTTCCTGTCCTCAATTCGTACCGGTCTTTCCACGTACGACACCTGATCGTCCATGTCTATTACTTCATGATTCAACACGTGGGTCAGATCCGATTCGTACTTCCTTAACATTCACACGTGGAAGACATTATGGACTTGTGACAAATTAGGTGGCAGGGCGAGCCGATAAACCAACGTTTCAATCCTCTCTAAAATCTCGAACGGGCCTATATACCTTGGACTTAATTTTCCTTTCTTATCAAACCGAGACAGTCCTCTCATCGATGAAATCTTAAGGAAAATGTAGTCACCAACTTGAAATTTCAACGGTCTACACCTTCGATCCGCATAACTCTTCCGATGGCTCTGTGCTGCCTTTAGTCTTTCCCGAATAATTCTTACCATTTCCACCAACTGTTGAACTAACTTAGGACCTGTTACACTTCTTTTTCCTACTTCATCCCAACACAAAGGTGTTCTACACACTCTACCATAAAGCGCTTCAAACGGTGCCATACCAGTGCTCTGCTAAAAGCTGTTATTATAAGCAAATTCACCAAGTGAAATTGTTCTTTTCACTTGCCCTGAAAATCTAATACGCACACTCTCAGTATATCTTCTAAAGTCTGAATGGTCCTTTTAGACTGACCATTCATCTGCAGATGATAGGCCGTACTGAACTGCAACTTTATTCCTAAGGCAGTCTGGAGACTTCTCCAAAAAGCAGCAGTAAATTGAGGATCACGGTCCGAAGTGATTAATACCGGTACTCTATGAAGACGGACTATCTATCTTACATACAACTCAGCATACCTATCCAGCTCTAAGTCTTTTCGTACTGTCAGAAAATGTGCCAACTTTGTCAACCGATCGATTATTACCCAAATCGAGTCATATCCCCTTTGACTCCTTGGCAATCCCATGACGAAATCCATCGTAACATGTTGCTATTTCCATTCTAGGATTTCTAATGGCTATAACATTCCATCAGGTTTACAATGTTATGCCTTCACCTGTTGGCACGTCAAATACTTGGCCATATCCACCTTCATCCCATTCCACCAATAATATTGTTGAAAGTTCTGGTATATTTTTGTGCTGCTCGGGTGAATGCTATAATTTCTCCTATGAACCTCCAATAAAATCTCTTCCTTAAGTTTCAAATTGGCGAGCACATACAAATGTCCTCGAAATTTCATAATTCCATCCTTAGACACTTGAAAGTCCGATTTCCTCTTGGCACTATCCATTTCTAGAATTTTCTGAATTTCAAGGTCCGTAGACTGTAATGCCTTAATTTTGGTTTGCACCTCTAGTTCAATTCTTAACATTGCTATCAAATTGCAGAGATGTCCTACCTTAAACTTAAACTCTGAGTCTCACGCTCCTTCTAATAGAATCTATTCTTTGACTATTAACTGTATGATACTCAACTTTCGACTTAGGGCATCTGCTACCTGGTTGGCCTTTCAGGGATGATATAAAATGTCACAGTCATAATCCTTCAACAACTCCAACCAACGACATTGTCTCATATTTAGTTTCTTTTGAGAAAACAAATACTTGAGACTTTGATGGTCCGTATAAATTTGGAACCTTTCTCTACATAAACAGTGCCTCCAAATCTTAAGTGCCAAAATAATTGCTGCCAGTTCCAAGTCATGAGTCGGATAGTTTATCTCATAAGGTCTTAACTGACGTGATGCATAAGCAACCACCCTTCCGTGTTGCATTAGTACGCATCCCAATCTCTTAAGTGAAGTATCTCTATAAATCTCATATCCTCCCAGCCCTAAAGGGATTGTTAATCTTTGCTTGATTGTCAATTTCTTTTTCAATTCCTAAAAACTCTCTTCGCATTTATCTGTCCATTCAAACTTCATTTCCTTCTTAAGTAACTTGGTCAGTGGAGTGGCTATCGCTGAGAATCCTTCCACGAATCAGCGATAGTAACCGGCCAGACCTAAAAAGTTTCGAACCTCTGTAACTGTTATTGATCTTGGCTAATCCATCACTACTTCAATCTTCATCAGATCTACGGAGATTCCTTCTTCGAAGATTACGTGTCCAAGGAACGCCACTTGATTAAGCCAATATTTACATTTACTAAACTTAGCATACAGTGCATGTTGTCTTAACATTCGTAGAACCCTTTCCAAATGTACTTCATGTTCCTCGAGACTCTTTGAATACACCAGAATATCATCTATGAAAATAATTACGAATTGATCCAAAAATTCTTTGAATACCCTATTCATTAAGTCCATGAAAGCAGCAGGGGCATTAGCCAGCCCAAACGGCATTACCGTGAACTCGTAGTGTCCATACCTCATCCTGAATGCTGTCTTTGGGATATCTTCCTTTTTGATTCTTAACTGGTGATACCTTGTTCTTAGATCAATCTTAGAAAATACCGAGACTCCTTGTAATTGATCGAACAAATCATCAATCCTCGGAAGAGGATATTTATTCTTAATTGTCACCTGATTCAACTAGCGATAATCAACACACAGCCTCAACGACCCATCCTTCTTCCTTATGAATAAAACCGATGCTCACTATAGAGACGCACTCGATCGAATAAAACCCCTGTCCAATAGTTCCTGCATCTGAACTTTTAATTCTTTCAATTCTAATAACAACATCCTATAAAGCGGCTTCGAGATTGGCTCGGTTCCAGGGGTCAACTCAATAACAAATTCTACTTCTCTTTCTGGTGGCAATCCCAACAATTCCTGAGGGAAAATATTGGGAAAGTTGCACACCACTACTATATCCTCTAGCAGCACTTCTTCTGTCGTTAAATCCACCACACTTGCTAGATAACCATGACACCTCTCATCCAACAATTTGGTTGCTTCTACTGATGAAACACAAGGGATTGAGGCTCCTCCTCAACTCCCTACAAACTCAAATCTAGGGTATCAGCCGGACTAAACTGAATCACTCTGCTACTGCAATCTATTACAGAATTTTGTTTGACTAATCAATCCATGCTCATAATCACGTCAAAATCATACATGGTTAGCATAGCCAAATCTATCCTGCTTTCTGATTAGTCGGCGAGTCTACACTAATCGAATTCCCAATCCAAGATGACTACAGTTATGGAGATGATTGACCCTTCTGATTCGGGCAATTCCTTATGTAATGTCCCATTCCACCACATCCAAAGCATGCCCCAATTACACTTGGGTAGGGACCATTCCCATGACGTCTCCCACAAAGCCTACAAGCTGAATTAGATTGATGTGACGATTTACCAATATTCTTCCTTGCTGGAGGAACAAAACGTCGATTTCCCATTATCAGCCTTTTTCCTTGCTGACGATTGTCCCTAGTTAAGGTATATCGTGATCCAAATGCGGTAGCTCTATCCATCATATCCTGCTCAATAGCTTGAGCCCTCTCATATAATTCCTCATAAGTTCTCAAATTCATCAATATCAATTGGCTGCGAATATCGGCCCTCAATCCATCCCGAAATCTTCGTGCCTTGTCCTTAGGATAGTCTACCATTCTCAGCGCAAACTTAGACAGCCGGGCAAATTCTGCCTCATATTAGTCCATAGTCATTTGATTATGTTGCAGTCTAAGGAAAGCCGTCATCTTTCTTTCTCAAGCACTTACCAAGAAATACTTCTCATTAAAAACGTGAATGAAGGCCGTCCAATTCTGATCCACACCCATAGGGAACACTCGGCCTTGTGTGGCCTTCCACTAATCATTCGCATTACCTTGCAGCTGGTACACTGCCAGCGTCACTTTCTCTGCTTCAGTACACCCCAATAAAGCAAAAGCTTCTTTCAAATTCTCAACCCATTTAGAAGCAGCCTCTGAATCACCTATTCCTTCAAACTTCGATGGTTTTAGCTTCAGGAATTATTCTACTAGCTGATGCATCTGTCGATTCCCATTTCCGTTACCAAAGACTCTCATTAACCAAAACAACATGACCCCTTGAGCTTGCCTATCCATCAAATTCCCAATCCCTTCTAACACCCTGAGAACTCCTTCCATGCATGGATCTTCCACGATCGGAATCTGAGAGTTCAATGAGCCTCCTGCTCCTGCACCTCTCCTACTCATTCTCACGGGCTCACGCTACTCTCCTACTTGCTATAATTCCATACAGGAATTAGAGGCCTAGGCCAATTATACTAGTCCAAGCCTTAAGCACAAAACTCGACAAATAAAACTCAACAACCAACAATCGACCATCAAATCCACCAAGCAACACCAAGCCAACATCACCAAGCAACTAACAGGGTTCTCATACTTACCTCAAGTCCTGCTGCACTTTCGTCTCAATCAACATTATAACCATAATAAATCACTCAACTGCCATAGGTGCGTACTCATAAGATAGGTACAACCCACATAAACATGCATTCTATAAGGGCTTCCCAACTGACTACCCTCAAGTCATTACTCCTTATCACTCTAGGTTTCGACCTTACCGGTATCGAGCTAGCCTTACTCTGATACCAAATCGGACGGGGATATTACATCCCAAACCCTATCAAGCTCGCAACATCCCCGGAAAAACATCACCGACCCAACCCAACACATCGAGTTCGCATTACACCATTTAAAATGATTATTCAAACACCCATACTATAAAAAGGACGACGGGGTAGAGCATCAAGATATTCAATGAACAACATCAACTTTTATACACTACCATCGAATCGAGCATACAACAACATTACAAACACACTTAGCAAACGAGCATCCAAAAACCACTGACATAACAAAAAGGATCGGGTGATTGGGTTAACTTAGCTTCATTATAGGTTGACCTATCTTCCAAAAAGTGATTGGTCAGACCTCCTCTATACAATCCCTACGTCACCCCGGTGAGTCCTAAAGGTCACCCTCCTTTCCTACTTCTGCTGAATCCTTTAGCTGGATCTCCGGAAAATCACGTGGATTGTGATACGGAGGATTCGCCCGCAATGGTTGAACCGCTTGCGACTCCTCTGGATTGATGACCTCGCCATCAGGAGGGATGATCACTATGGTGTCCCACTCACCAATGTTGTAAAAGGGAATGTCGAAGCTCCTCAGCGGTTTTGTCTCCTTTAAGCTATCTCGATAGGTCCACGCTATGTACCAATAGGGCTTCCAATATAATCCGCCCTCGTCAACCCAAACAGTGTTCGAATATCTGACAAAAACTCGATCGCCTCCTAAAGGGTACTCCACCTCCTGATTATCCACATGCCTAGGGATTCCAAAACGAAGAGGTGGGCCTCCTGGTTTCATAGCTGAGGGTCTGAAATGGTGGGTTATACAATAATGAGACGAATCTCAATAAGTGCACAACCCCAAACCCCACATAGGCACATAGGCTCTCACGTACCGCTAGACGAAACATGCATGACACAACAACCAATCGTACTAACAATCACATGCAAACCTACTCGGGATCTATCATGCACGTCCCCCGCATGTCGAACAAGAATACAACCAATTCATTTATATCCATACTTGTCCAGCACCCTATTATGCGAGGCAAACCACACTGGCACATTGACTCACGCCATGTGTAAACTTTCACAATTCTCGTGCGTCAAACCGAGTCCAGCACATTCTCAACTTTTCATCGCTACGGTACTGCGTATATCATCGGACTATTAATCTTGACCTCGTCAGGTATTGTCACCCTGTCGGGCCAGGCATCGTCACCTCGTCAGGGATGACATCGTCCCGCATAAACGAACACGCCTCAGGACAGATGCTACTCCACGTAAATGAACATGCCTCAGGGTATCACTTTTCCAACCATTCCAATTGTCTTGCACCATCGTGCCACATATGCCACACGGCCACACATAACACACGGTCGTACAACCTCATGCCACACATGCACTTCGCAAATGCACAACCTCATCGCACGAGTACACCACACGGCCACACATACTTGGCACGCGAACACATTGCACGATCACACCACCACACCTCATGGTCACACACTTGGCACATGGCCACATCATATTCAGCCCAACATTCACTCTGAAATCAGCCAACAACCACAACCACATACACTCACATGTACGACCTCATTCAAGCCATAAAATTTCCAATCAACATGCAATTCAATCAAGATCGATCCACCTCACCACAGCTTGATCCGGGCCTTCCAAACCGCACATTTTTAGTCATTAAATCAGCCCACAGTAACCAAACATCCAGCCCCTATCTAAGTCCCAAAACAGCTACTTAAATTGCCTAAACTGAGTCCTAAACATGTTCAGCAATACTCGAGATCATAGGGAGAGTTTGGGAAAGTCATTTACCTTAAAAAGGGATAAGAGTGAGCTAGAAAGGTGGCGGAACAACTAGATTGCAAAGAGCAACCCGAGCAACGGCACTCGGTGGCCGTGTTGAACGGCAAAGCACTTGTGACAAAGGGCCGGGCAAACGGGCGGCTAGGGCGGTGACGGGATATATGGGCTGTGTGGGAAGACAATGGGGTGGCTCATATGGTAGCTAGGGTCAGTCACAATTTTATAAAGACAGAGAGAGACAAGGAAGGGTGAGGCGCGTCGAAGGAAGAAGCGGTGACGCTGGATGGCGGAAGGGGCAACACCAGCGTAAGGGGTGAGCCGGTGGTCGCTGGGCGTGGGCGCACGCAAAGGGAGGGAGAGCTTTTGGTGGGTGCTGAGAGAGAGAGAGTGAATTATTGGAGAAGAGAGAGAAAATCAATATTTATATGGTGCCTCCAATAATTGCTCTCTAAAACCCCACTCAAAATTACCAGTCTACCCCTCTAACCACGCCACTAATCCAAGGGCCAATATTTAATCTTATCCAAATCCGACGGCGCACATTCAATCTTATCCAATAATTCAATAGCAAAAGCATAATTGCTCACGGAAGGAGAGGGGCATTCTTGTCCTTCTATTTTTCGCTATACAGGCTAATTATCAATCCCCCGACTTATTCCAGTCTTCAAAATTCGTTCGCGATGCACAAGGGCAAAACGGTCATTTTTCCGATCCCGAGCCGAAATCCATTTTTTTACAAAAACAGGTGGCCCTAAGGTTGGCCACGCCAAAAACGCCATCGGCCGCTAAAAAATTCTTAATTCCCGGGCCTGGATTCCAAGAAATGCTTGAGATCGAACAATTTAGCTTATCTCTTGCTAACAGGTGTCATTGGGATTACGTGCTTTTGACCCCTGATCGACACTAAGTCAAGTCATGTTTAAGTTTGCTCGAGCCAATGTGATCTCGATTGTCATGTAATTGCGAAGGTTTGTCGCTAGTTCCCTTCGAACACGATCGATCAAATAGATCGGTCTCTGTTGATCCAAAACATTCCCTCATCAATCCTTATGGTCGAAGGTCAAATCAAGGTCGAGTTTTTTGATCGGGCGAACTCAATCCCGTGATGGCCTTACCCATAAGGTTAGCATCTTGAGAATGTGCAGTTCCGGGTGAGATTTCACTATAAGTGCATTGGCCAAAATATTCATTTTATAAATCCCAGGAAAAGGATCGAAAATTCAGAATATTATAGAGGACAATTCAGACTCTAGAGGATATGCTTTGGGCATGTGTGTTGGATTTTCAAGACAAGTGGGAGGAACAATTACTCTTAGTAGAATTTACGTACAGAAATAGTTTTTAGCAAAGCATCGGGATGGCACCATTTGAAGCACTGTATGGTAGGGGCTTACAGAACGCCCATATGTGGGGACAAAGTTGGAGAAAAGAGTATAACTGGGGTAGAATTAGTTCAACAATCAGTTAAGGTAGTTAAGATCATTCGTGAAAGGCTGAAAACAGCTCAAAGCCATCAAAAGAGTTATGCAAACAGAAGACGAAGAACTTTGGATTTTTAAGCAGGGGATCACGTATTCCTTAAGGTATCGCCCATGAGAGAATTATCCCGATTTTGCAAGAAAGGAAAATTAAGTCCGAGATACGTGGGACCTTTTGAGATTTTAGAAAAGATTGGAGACTTAGCATATCGCCTTACATTACCGCCAAATTTATCGCAAGTGCATAATATATATTCCACGTGTCAATGTTAAAAAAGTATGAACCAGACCCAACTCATGTGTTGAACTATGAAGAGATAGAAGTTGACGATAGGGTATCGTATGTCGAAATGCCAATAAGGATCGAAGATCGAAAAGAACGAATTTTAAGGAACAAGACAATCCTGATGGTCAAAGTTATTTGAAAACATCACGGGACAGAAGGCGCTACTTAGGAAAGTGAGGAGCTAATACAATGTCAATACCCCCACTTGTTTGAGTAGTTAGACTATATTGTAAATTTCAAGGATGAAATTTTTATTAGGAGGGAAGAGTTGTGACATTCTGAAATTTGACCCACTTGGGATTTATGAAATGGATGATTTTATGGACGTGCTTGTAGTTAGATCTCGCCCGGAATTGATCACTCATGGGATACTAACCGTTAGGGAATGGCTAATTAGGAATTTAATTCACGCGACCAAAGAAACTCGATCGTGAATCAACTTTCAACCATAAAAATTGTCGATGTGACATTGTGAGTCAATGTAGGCTAATCCAAGGATAGTTAGGGATCAATTCGCTGCTGTTATACGAGTGGATCGTGGGTGATTCCACTTGACCCCAAGATGAATTGACGTTGACCCTAAACCTATGCCAAACGATCGTGCCCGTCAGAACTAGCGATAGATCCTCGTGATTACATGACAACCGAGGTCGTCACGATCCGAGTGAACTTAAACGTGGCTTAATTTAGTATCAGCCACGGGTCGAGTATGCGAATTTCCCGAAAGCCACCCGTTAGTTTGAGATACACTCAAGTTACGTTATTTAAATTTAGTCATTAATTAGAGATCAAGTTTGGGCATTAGAAATTTCAAAATTCACGACAGGATAATTGGACGACATTCTTATTAGCGTGGCTAACCTCAAATTTGCCTGAATTCTTCAGAAAATTCAAATTTTGGCAAGAAATGGAAAATGACCGTTTTGTCCCCCGGAACTTTGTTAAGGCCAAGTATAATGTGAGAAGGGCATTTTGGTCATTTCACACCAACTTTAGAGATAAAAATTTTTGGACAATTTTGCCCTTGGATATTTTTTTGTAAGGATTAATCTTGCTCGTCGATCTTAAGATAAGGTTTAATCGTGGCCGTTGATAGGAAAATAGAGAGGGGGGTAGGATGGTCTCAATTGTCCATGGTGCCACGGCCCCACCACCACCACCATCACCTCACCGTCTCTCTCTCCGCTGTTTCACCTTCACCGAAACCACCATCACCAGCCTTTATTCAGTTCAGCTAGCCGAGGTAGACCAGCCGCTTATGCGGCCACCATCACCGCCATTCGCCCACCGTGTGGCCGCTGGCTTACGGCCCCCTTTCTGCTCGAGCTAGCCTAAGACTTTTAGTAAGTGGCGTCCTAAACTCTACTTAGGATATCAGGTATCGACGAACTGATTCAGGTTAATTAGGAGCTGATTTGGGCTAATTAGTGACTGTTTAGGGCTAATTAATGGCTATTTAAGGGCTGTTTTGGTAGACTGAATTAGGGCTAATCTTGGCTGTAACCACCCGAATTTCGATGTAATTTTGGAATCAATAAAACTGACATTATTTCGCATTTTATTTTAGTAAGTCCCGCCTAAAGCTGATCACTCTCGGGATACTAACCAATGAGGTATGGCTAACTAGAAAATGATACGTGGATCAGGGACCCGATTGCGAATCGGACACCGATCACGAGAAATGATGAGAGAATATTTTGGGCCGACGTAAGCCGATTTTTGGAAAAGTGATGGATTTGGTTTAGCCAAGGCCAATGATATATAATCGGATCGCAGGTGATTCTGTACGACCGAAAAGTGCACGTGGCCAACCAGGTCCGAACTTAAATCAAACGATCGGGATCTCGGGACTAGTGATAATTTCTCATTCTCTCAATGATCGAGGACCGTCGTGACTTGGATAACCCTAGGTTGATACGCGTATACCAAAGCTTTTTGCCCGATTAATGAGAGACCCTGAAATTAGAAATCGAGCGAGTTTTGCTCACGAAATTGAGCCCAGATTTCGATGTCGATTTTCGATGGCTTAAAAGATTATTTTTGGGAATATGGCGTCATATTATGCCGGCCACGCATATTTTAAGCTAGTACGGTTGAAAATTGGAATTTCGGTCTAGGGGTGAAAAATTACGATTTTGCCCCTTGGGACATCGACTTGGATTTTGAGGACATATGATGTTATTTTTCGAGGTCGATATCATTTTAGGATAGCCACGTACATTTAGAGTTGTTTTGGTCAAAAATTGAAATTTTGGCTCGGAAGTGAAAAATAATATTATTTTAATCCTCAAGACTTTGCAGTCGGTTTTCGAAGGTTAAGAAGCTATTTTCGCGATTCCGACGCCATATTATATTGGTCACATACATTTGGAGTTGGTATAGCCAAAAATTAAAATTTCGACCGGGGACGAAAAAAATGACCATTTTGCCCCTGAGCTATTTTTGGGTTCCGAATTTTGGGAAAATTTTTAGAGTAATTAAGTTTGATTTTCAGCTCAATTATTGGGGCTAATGACCTTTTTGCCCATCCATTATTAGATTAGGATGAATTAGGACCGTAGGATTAGGGGTATTTTAGTCAAATCGTCCAGATCGGGCGACACGTGGTGCCTTCTAGCCCCTATATTTGACCTGGTCCGACCGGCTTCTCTCTCTCCTCCTCCTCATTCTGGCCAGCCCACGAACAATCCCTCCTCCTCCGTTTTCCTCTCCCTTGGCCGTTCTCGTCGGAGCTTATATGACCAATTCGATGTAATATCTGGGATTAATAAAATGAATGTTATTTCTCATTTCATTTGAGCACGACTCACCCGAGGTGATCACTCTTGGGATACTAACCATGGGGAATGGCTAACTAGGACACTAGTACGTGGATCGGGGACTTAGTCGCGACTCGGGGAGCCGATTTGAGAAAGAATGAGGGAATATTGTGAACCGGTGAGGGGCCGATCTTAGGAAAAGTGATGGAAATGGTATGGCCAAGGCCAGCGATGCACAATTGGGATCGCGGTGATTACGCTTTTTAACCAAACGTGCTCATGGCCAACCAATCTGAACTCGAGCCAAATGATCGTGACCGGGATTAGTAATAAACCCTTTTTCTCTCGATGATCGGAACCGTTGAGACTCGGACAGCCCCTAAGTCGATCTGGCGTATTCCTAAACAACCGCTTTGTTAGTGAGAGTTTCGAAAAAAAAATTGAAGTTGAGAGAGAGTTGTTCACGGAATTGAGCCCAGATTTTTGGTGTCGGTTTGGGGACTCGACGGACTAATTTTAAGATTCGACTTGAGAAAATGTTGGCCACACACATATGGGACGCTTTGGGTGCGAAAAATGGAATTAGGTTCGGAATGGAAAAATGACGGAATTGCCCTTGGGCTATTTAAGCTTAATTCGAATTTTGGGGAATTATTTTGGTTTAACCAAGGTGGGTTAAAGTTAACTAAGATGGTTAAGGGTTGGTTAGGGGCTAATGACAAAAATGCCCCTCAATAATTGATTTGAATGAATGTAAACCATTGGATGAGGGGTAAATTGGTCTAATGGGCTAAGATCATGACACTTGGATTCCACTAAAGGGGGATTTGACTAGCTTTGACCAAAAAGTGGATAAGCCTCTCTCTCTCTCTTCTCCCTCACTGATCAGCCATTCCTTCCTCCCCTTCGTCTCTCTCGCCGCCCTTGCTCGACCACTCGCCGGAGCCGTGGGTCACGGCTAGGGGCCTGCGTGGAGAGCCGGACCAACCCCAAACCCGCGAATCCTCAGCCACGCCTCCCCCCTCTCGTGGCCGACTAGCCTTGGACCGCCCGTGGCCGTGAGGTGCCGAGCAGCCACTGGGAGGTGGCCGTGAGCCGCCGTCGTCGAGCCCTTGAGTTGGATGTACTTGTTCCTCCCTCGGGTTGTACACGAGATGTGAGTTTAATGCCTAAACCTAGCTTAGCCTTGTTTGTGTTTAGTTGGTTTAGTTTGGATTGATTAGTGGAGATTGAGTTAATTTGGTGTTTTGTTAGTGATTATGTGGTTAATGGCTGAAATAATGATGTTGCTAAGGGTGGATTTAAGGTGGAATTATGGTTGATTTGTGATGGTTTGAGGGCTGTTCTTGGTAGGCCAAATTCGGAGTTCTTGAGAGTTTGTGTTAGAAATGGTGATTTTAGGTCCAATTAGGCTTGATTTGCTTAATTAAGCTAAGTATATGCCTTATATATTTGAGTGGGGCCTTGGCTGAGTTAATTGAGGCTAAATGGAGTGTTTTGAATGTGTTTTGGCCATGTTTGAAGTTGGGGTTTTGGTTTGGCCTGAATTGCATGTGTTAGGATACAAATGCTAGAATATGTCCATTGTTTGTAAATGTTGGTAATTGTTATGGCATTTGTATTCATTGGTATGAAAATGCGTGTCACGCACATTGTATGTCGAGATTGAGATTTGAGATGCATTGTGTGATTGTGCGGGTGTGACATTGCATTGTGTGATCACGGTAATGCCACGAAAAGAGTGGAACCGGGCTAAGATAAAATTGATATGTGTGATCACCTAATGGCCTACGGGTCGAGTTCCGTCCTCATGCACTTTGTAGCGGGACGATGCCGGTTAGACAGGAAGACGACCATCCTCATGCACTTTGTAGCAGTGCTCTGGTTCGTGGGTGAGCGGTGTTGCGCCTCGGGCACTTTGTAGCAGGCTAGAAGACACGGGCCGGGGCGTAGTATATACGCTGGCCATGAAGTGTTGTGGCCTTCGGGTCGGGCCCTATTGTGGGTCGTGAGATTAAGAATGAACTGAACGTTGCATTATGTGAATTGTGAATCATGCAGTATTGTGATGAGATTGTGAGAATTGTTAGCATGTGATTGCATGAGGCATTCGTGTGGGATGCGGTGATTGAGTGAGTTGAACCATTTAAAGAATATGAGCACGTGTGTGAAGTACGCCTGCCCGTATGTACACGTATGTGGGTGTATATATATATGTTGAATTGCACTAACTTGCGAGGGGTTGAATCACGTTGAAACATATTGAGTTTTTGAGTTTTATGTTTCTTGGCTTAAATGTTTGATTTTGATCCGTTAAGAGACACACTTTAGCCTAGCCTAGGTTTAGGTATTTGATTCACTAAGCTAGTCTCACGGTTGTGGTAAAACCCAAACATTTGAGCCTACCCCTAGGATGTTGGAGGCCCCACTTTTTGGGATTCCTAGGCAGATTTTGCAAGCAGGGAGCATTTCCCAGCTGAAGATGGCGAGATGCATGTGAGGTTTAGGTCGATTCTACGTTAATGTGGGTGAGGATGAGCATCGAGCGAGTACATCGCATGGTGTCGTGGGGCGCCGGGCCCGGGACTCTCGATCGACCTATCCATTACCTTTGACATTCTAGTAGGCGATGGCGAGTTGGATCGATGATTGCCGATGGCGGGTGGTGATGCTTCTCCACACGGCGCTCCGCCAACCCGTCGAGGCCCGGCCCGGTCGGAGTTTGGTATGATGACCTAGGCCGGAGCCTATGGATGAAGATGAGGGCGACCTTTGGAGGCGGAGGCGATGGGCGGATGATGAGAATGGTGAGGTCGATGAGGTAGGCGAGGATGTAAACATAGATGCCGTCGAGGATGCAGCCGAAGATGTAGACCTTGAGGACGACTTTGACTCGAGGGCTTGGTGGCGGCTCTCTTAGCGAGACTTTGGGGGAGTTCGGGAGGGTCGGCTGATCGGGAGGACCCCGACATGGGCGTGGATGAGCGAGGCCGGATCGCGGCTCTTCAAAGGAATCGGTGAGTCTTACGATGGGCCCGGCGATTCCGGTGACCCAGACTATGAGCCTTAGACTAGTTGGTCGGCGATAGGGATCCCTACCTTTTTGTTATAGTGATCCTTAGTAAAGACCTACTCACCCGGCCACCGACACTTTTTGGATTAGTGGCCTTTTGACTTCGATGCTAGCTTGACCTTGACCTAGACCTGTAGTGGATATGATTGTACATGTATCTGTGTTCTTTGTGTAAACAGTTTATATATATATATATGAGAATGAGGTTTTACCTGATGATGTTTTGATTGTTTGGCTTCCTTGCTCATCTTTATTTGTCGGGGTTTGTAATACGCTTTTCATGTGTGTTTTATACTACGATTGTTGTTGGGTGGCGAGGTCTCTGGGACGCCGCACTATGATCGACCGGGAGGTTAAGGGGATGCTCGTCTGGCCGGGTAAGTTGGTCTGGGCGTGACAGAGCTCGCCGGGTTACTGCTTTGGCCGCCGTCCACCGTGCCATCACGCACGCCCATCCAACCACCACTCACCAACATCACCACCCTCACCGCCCATTCTCTCTCCTCGGCCCCTCGTCGCCCTCCTTGTTTTCATCCGCCAAAGGAATGCCGGTGCCGTCCGCCGGACCGGCCCGACACGAAAGCACGCCACGGACCCTCCCGCCGTGTCCGTGATTGCCGGCTATACTGCCGCCGCCCGTGACGCGGCCCGTACACCGCTCACGCTGCCTCGCCGGGTAACGCGCCGTTTCACTGCTCACCGGGTGATTGACCGCGCTCGCCACCGTGAAGTTGGATTAAGTGGGTATACCTCCTAAACCCAAATTAGGATTGATAGTATATTTTTCTCGACTACCTTAGGTATTATCAGTGCATTTTGGACTGGCTTAGGTAGTATCAATGTATATTTCGGACTGGGTTGAGGACCGATTGGTGGAAATAAAATCCGAGAAATTTAGTAGGATTATTATAGATAATTATTGGACTCGGATTAATGGAATAGTGGTTGTCCATGTTTTGAGGAATGTATCGGATTATAATGGACAGTCAGAATTGTTAGCGGAATGGCCGGGATTACCAGAGTGATTGGCTGTTAATTGATTGATAATTAATTATGCTTAATTGCAAAATACCCTGTTGCGTGCACGTGTGGCTGAATAGTGCAGTAAGTGATTGGCCAATTGTAGCTTGAGTTGAATGCTGAATTGAGATTTGTGCACTGGGCCACACGGTATTAAATAGGCCAATTGAGCACGTGGTTGTGGCATTGAATTGATTGGGTGCTTGAATTATTGTTTGATGCTCATAGTGCATGATGTGAAATTACATGAACACGCATTGCATATGCCGAGTATGAGGCATGAATTGAAATTGTACGAGAATGCGTGCCTGCCATGAACATGTGATCACCTAATATACCACGATGCGTTTTTATCACGGGGTTCAAATAATAACGGCAATGTGTGTATATGTGATCATAGTGCCTACGATGCATGTTGCGGGGTGTGCCGTCCTTGTGCACTTTGAAGCGGGATGATGCCGGTTCGTTGGGAAGGCGACCATCGTCGTTTTACACGGGGCTCTGGTTAGGGGGGAGATCATTGTTGTGCTTCATGCACTTTGAAGCAAAGCTAGAGACATTGGGCCGGATCGATGTTGCGCCTCATGCACTTTGAAGCGGACTAGATGTACCGGGTGGGAATTGTGTGGACTCAAGTCGTAATAAATAATTGAGACGATTGTCTTTGGGTGAACTGAAATAAAGAGCATGGCATGACATTGACATTGCATGCATAGAATGCATGACCTGGCATGCGAGATGAATACCGTGAGCATGAGCATGTGTGTGGTGCACGTTTGACCATTGTATCTACGCATGTGCCTTCAGGAATTTAATGAACTGCCTAACCTGCAGGGTAATTCTTATGTTCTATTTGGGCCGAAGACCAAGTCATTGTTTCTGTATTATGTTGTTTTTGCCTGTCAGGAGAATGCATGTTAGCCTAACCTAGGTTTAGGGGTTGTACTCGCTGAGATTCGTTTCACGGTTGTAATAACCCATATTTTTAGACCCCCAGCCGTAAGGATGCCGAATCCACCACTTTTTGGAATACCTACACAGATACAGAAGTATACCAATTCATACCCCGTAGGGAATGGTGAATTATATGTGAGATAAAGATCGGTGGTTTTCGTAGATGTGAGTGAATATTTCTACCAGACCTGGGAATATGTGGTTTGGTATTTGCGAGATGTGAATAGGAACATAGACTGACCTCTTCGGACTTTCGACGCCCCTATGAATGGAATCGGTTTGATGATACCGATAGTTGTGGATAGTGAGGTGATAAATCCACAAGACGTTTATGATGTTGATGGCATCGATGAGCCTATGAATGGGGAGCCTCAAATAATTGCCAAAGATCCTGATCAACCCGACGACAAAGAAGAGGAACTCGAAGACATAGACATAGACAATCAAGAAGAAAATGGAGAGATTGCTAAAATAGGCTCGGACAAGGAATTGGGACTTTTTCTGGACCCAGAGTTAAAGCAGGACTTTGAAGATGAGCGAGCCCAAGCCGAGGATATGGATTCCGAACCGTCTGAGTCTTCTGGGGAGTCATCGGGTGATTCATCGGAGTCCTTGGAATCGTCGGATCTGAAATTGAGAGCCCTAGCTTAGGTCCCAACTCTTTATAGAGAAGTTAGTACCTTTTTGAATGTGATCTTCCCCGTAGTTGACCCCACCTTTCCCCAGACCATAGTACCTTTTTGATCTGGTGGTTGCTAGAAGTTGTTATCTTCGTTTTAAATCTTTTGATCTATATAAAGCACGTTATGAAAAGGGGTTTTCAATGGGTAATGAAATGTACATTCCTATGTGTATGATGTTTTATCTGTGGTCTTATGTGTTTATCAGTACGGGTGTGTATATATATATATATATATGTATATACGTGGTTTTCGCCAGGTTAATACATTCTCCGATTGGGTTTGAGTCGACGACGCTTCCTGGGGACGTCGCACACAAACAATTCGACCTTTGCGTGGGATGTTAGCGCTTCGTGGGGTATGGGGCATGACATTGAGCGATTTGTGATTGAAATTGTGATGGTTTCGGGACTGATTTGATGCTAAATTGAGTGCTGGAAATCGTGATTTGAAATGATGAGCATATGGTCCGATTTAGGGACTAAACGTGTCAGTTTGATATGTGTAGTGTCATGGCTGATTGTGGTGATTATTATGGCTTGAAATGGACATGAATATGTTGAATTTATGCTCATATTAGTGGCTATGATTGTGGGTCCAATGGCAACCTTGCATGCTCGTGGAATTGTAAACTAATTGGTTGGAATGTGGACCTATTTATATGTGCATCGGCTGAATTGGATTGGTTGGAAATTGGGCTTGTTTGTGTGCTAATTGAGCATGTGAAATGAGTGAGGCTCGATGCGTGTATGGGCTGAATTGAATCGGTTGATTTGGCATATTGGTGTGTCAATCGAGCGTGTTCGTATGATGTTCGAACGAGTGAACGGGTGAGAAGTTTATATGATATGTCGACGCTGTGGTCACAAAAATCCCTGAGGCGGTAGTATAACGCGGGAATTGAGCCATCCTGAGGCATGTATTTTAACGTTGGTCGATGCTCGGTAGATACGTAAGACCGCCAACTTGAGGCGCACTATAACGTGGGTTACAGCCGTAGGTAGAGGATGTTGAGCCCGAGGGCAAGAGACATAGCCTGAGGCGTGTATTGAATGCGCCTAAGGAGTGTTGTGAATTTGAGACGATCGTAAGTGAACCGTGGATTGAATGTGGACCTAAGGTGTAATTACGCAGGTCGTGGGCAAGATTAATGAAAATAATGTGGTGAGACATAAATGAATAAATGAAATTGCGGAATTGGTAATGCCATATGTTCGACTTGTGTTTTGGACATGAAATTAATTTAGAATGTACATGTAGTTGGAATTTGTGTATTTGAGACTAATGTGCAGCTTGTATGCATTAAAAGCCCAGGCAAGTGCACTTGTGTACCTATAATGTGCTTGTTGAGTGTTATTGTATTTGGACTTGTCTGGAGATATGTGTTAACCTAGGTGGGGTTTAGGGTGTTTACTTACTGAGATGTGTCTTATGGTTGTTTAACCAAACAATTTCAGAATCCCGGCCTGGATCATGAATCTTCCACCACTATCGCCTCAGCATTTTGGTATACCCATGCACACCGATCATGCAGTTGTAGAGTATCCGATAGATGATAATATGGCTTGGATCAACCATACTATAGTAGTCTGGGTAGATATAGGGCAACCCCTTTGGTAGGCCCACACCTATACTGCCTGGTGTTTCCAAGATGGTATGGACAAGTTTGGTCCTGTTCGAGGCTTCGATGTCCCTCTTAACGAAGTAGGAGATTGGGATTCATCGGCCATACCCCCTCCTGATGGTGAGATGACTAGTCCGGACACTAGCCTCGCATAGTCAGGATAGTAGCATGTACCTGCAGTACCCGAACCTGTAGTGGATGAGCCTGATCCGGAGCCAGAGGAGTCACAGGCAGGGTATGACCCGATGGACATAGATATAGGAGAAGTACCCGAGGAGGAGCCTGTAGAAGAGGAAGAACCTGAAGAAGAACCCAAAGAAGAAGAAGCCGAAGAAGAGCCTGAGGAGGAATCAGATGAAGATCCAGAGGTAGAACCAGAGGAGGAGCCAGAAGAGGAGGCGAAAGAGGAAGAGCGAATTAAAATTTCGATAGAGTCAAGCGATGAGGACAACCCGATTGAGATTGAGGCGAACTCTAAGTCCTCAGAGGAACAGGTGGCTCAGGGGGATTCAGATTCGGGTTCTAGGGAGTCTGACTTGGAATGGACGCCGTCTAGAGGGCGTAGGGGCTAGTTTAGGGGTAGAGTAAACCTTTTTGAAGTGCCCCATTTTTTGAGTTAGAGTATAACCAAACTACTGACCTCTTTTTTTTATCGGTGGTGTAAACCTTAGAAGCTCAGTGTGCATGTATATTATGTGAATATTGTAAATGGTGTGTATTGTATAAGTTTGAATCGGTAATGAATATTTGTATATTCTCCCTTTTACCCCTAGCTAATCATTGTCTGGGTGTTTGTTATTTCCGCTAGTGCTTTATCTTTGGATGTGTGGGGTTCGTGACATCCTGGGACGTCTCGATATTCGACCTTAGGGATATGTCGCGAGCTCGATGGGGCTCGGGGCGTGACAATCCATACCTCGCGTATCAGCAGATCGATTTTAGCTTTTTTAGAAGTCATCATTAGCATAGGTTGGAGGTTGGCCAGAATTCCCAATTGAAACGCAGGAGTTTCGTTTCGATTTCTATGAAAATCAAATATCATGAATTCAGAGACTAGCTTACGTTACTACTAAACTTATCATGGCTATTATCTAAGTTGTCATGCATTTGATTTTTACAATTTTTCATGCCAAAGTTTTAGTCCACTAGGTGATCATGTATCTTGTTTTTGTATTTTTATTTATGATTTTAAACTAATCCTATCTTAGTCTAGAAAAGAAACAAACAAACAATTATATTGAAAAGCATTGGGTAAAATAAACACCCAAGGTATTGAAAGAACGAGCTAATTCTAAGTGCAAGAAAGTAAAACTTGCAACTCGTTGGGTGTTTATTACAACAAGAATTGAAAACCCAAGACATGGTTGAGAACAAATTAATTAAATACAAATTGAGGCTGGATTGGACATCGGTCTTCACTACCGTCTTTTACAACATTTGATTATCTCCTCCATGGATCGCTTATTAGGTGTCGGTTTTTACATCCATAAAATACATTCATGACGAATAATGTACAAAGGAACAACCAAAGTAAAGCAATGATGCAAGTAATTCACTAATCAAACACGGACCTTGAGATCAGCCTTTGTTTTGCGTGCATTTCGATTTACCCACACTTAATCATTTAACATTATTTGATTAATGGTTAACGATAACGAGCTACCATTTGCATTCACAAAACGGCATCTCATATCGGTTAATCCCTAAAGTCGGGCTCTACGTGACCATATTAGGCTACCCCCGAACTTAGACAATGGATAATACATGCACTTAGGCCCATGGGCCTTATTTCTTAACCAATCAAGTAATGAGAAGTGGGCCTCATAAGAGGACCACTTATTCAGTTGTTATTATCAAATTCAGATCCCTTCTGTTTAGATGTGATTAATCAATCTAATAAAATCCAAATGAAGTGATTCACATGTCATTAGAAATATTATGTCCTGAGGATCAAAAGTCAAGAAGACTACTTTTTCTAATTCCCCACCGATTTTCATGAAAATGACAATTTTACTCTCGAGGACAATCTGGACCCGGTTTGAATTTGAATTTAAAAAAATACAGGAAAAATAGTGACCCGTTATCAAAACCCTGCCAAAATTTTTGGACAGTTATGATTCTCTATGTGTGATAGCTTTTATATTTTGAGTTTTAGCTAAAAAGCCCTCAAAATTTTTATAAAATTCGGTTTTCACCAATGACTCATTTGCAAGTCGGGTTTTAGCCCAAGAAGACCTTATCTCAGATTTTTAGCAAATTGACCCCCTAAAAAGTGCTATTAGATCCCAAAACTCTTCCACATAATAATACCCTAATGAATAACTTTGTATTTTTTATTTTTTAGAAAAAGAGGACTCTAATTTTATCAAATTCAGAGAAATATATTTTAGATTTTAGAGAAACGAAAATCAGATTTGGACACAGATACTGACTATATCATAAAAATTCGTTTGAAAATCCAAATGAACTCTGATTTTGATAAAATTGCCGTCACTGGAAAGATCTTGATCTCAGTATGAACTTTTTTGTGGAACATTTTTCTAGATTTTGAATGCACGAATTTATAAAAATCGAATAACACATGAAGTCAATCAGAAACTCATCTATCACAAGAACTGAGCCTAGATGACGTTGTTAATTATCTTAACCTAACATGCTTGGAATTTTATGAAAATTTTACAATGTACATATCTAAATGTAACTTAAACTTTCATGAAGGAAGTTTTCTCAAATAATGAACACATAAAATCAGAAAAATCATCCAACCGAGCAAGGTTATTTAGTATCACAGAAGAACAGAACGCAGATGATCATTCCAGATTCTGATTTTGATTTTCAAAGGAGTTTTGACCTAGCAAACGATGTTCGTTTAAGGTCTACAACCTATCAAATCAAAGCTCAAGATGTATTCTACGACTCTCTAGTTCATCACTTCGCGAGATTCTAACATTTTCGAAGTCAAATCTCATCACAAGAAGATTGATCATCAGGATCTGAGAATGATAGATTTGAACTCACCTTGTGTAATGATACTTTGACGCACAACCGAGCAATCCACCCTCTGTATTCAGCTCAAGGACAACATGGAGAAGCCTCGGAAAGCTCGACAAATCTATGAGAATTTAGCGCACAAGTTAAAGTGAGAATTGACTTGGTTTTGCACAAATGAACGTTTAATCTAAAAAGCAAAAGAACAAGACAATCCAGTGGCCGTTCAGAGGAACCACGGCCACCATAGCCATAGGAAGATGTCAAGGAAGGTTGCTAGAGGCTTGAGATTGCTAGAGAGAGTTGTTGGATGATCGGTTCAAGCTGGTTGAATAGGCTAGAAGGCTCGCCAGCTCAATTGCTAGTGAGTTTGCCAAAAGGGAAGAGGAGCTGATTAGAGGACCTCTAGCCACTAGCAATTGTGGCCAATTGCGATTGGCTTTAGGACACCGGAGGATTGCTGGAGCGATGGCAACACGAGAATTAGTTGGCGGAGCAGTTGAACCGGTAAGGAGAGCTCCCGGTCGAGAGAGAGAGAGAGAGAGAGAGAGAGAGAGAGAGAGAGAGATGGTGTGAGATTGAGAGAGAGGCAAGAGAAGAGAGAAACAGATCTGAAAAATGAGAAAGTTATCAATTTTCGGAGGGAAAAAGTTTATGTACCCCCAACTTTGAATCCTAGCTCTTATATTAATTTGATAGCCTAAAATGCATCCTTAATTATTAAGAATATTCCTTAAGAGCTAAAGATAGGTGACATGGTATTATGGATGGCCATGATCTGCTCTAAATGAATGGCTATGATTGATTTGCTTAACCCCTAATTAGTTTGCTTATTCCTTAAGTAAGGGCATTTTGATAATTTTGCTTTAGGACATTTTGTAATTTCCATTTAAGGGCATTTTTGTAATTTTGGACACAAAGGGATGTGGTTGGCTAGAATGGACCTCTGGTCACTGGATTTTTGATCGAAAAATGGCCAGTCCAATTAGACCGATTCAATTTCGATCAAATCGGTTTGACCTAAGTTTGACCGGGTTGAACCGGTTCAATTCTCGACCTAATTTGTTCAAATTTTGTACAATTTAATCCTTATCATGATTGATTGACCTGATTAATATTGAATCGATTAAATTGGATTGAACTAATTTGAAATTCAAGCACAAATTCATTCAATTTAACTTGTTTAGCCCAATTGTTTTGGTTTGAGTTAAATTGCATGGCAAAGCTAAACTAGTGAATTTAGTTGAAGTCAAATTGGCCAAATTGAGTTTCAATTTATCAAATTGGATGTTAGTCTAGAATGGGTCAAGTTGAATTGCACTAATTGGACCAATTACTCTTAGATTTCTCAATTATTAGATCACTAAATTGGTCAAATTGGCTCAAATTCATATGAATCTTTCAAAATTGATTTCAAATTTGAATTTCTTATAAGAAATTAGACTCATTCGTATCTTAATTGCGAAAATCATGAAGAATCGATCGAAATCATTAATTAGGGCCTAAATTGGGTTTTTTTTTCCCATGACTTGGAATTACAAAATTGGCTCCAAAATTGAATGCAATACGACCTCTAGATCAAATGTCGTGAATGAAACTATCCTAAAAAATGACTAGAAATGAAGTAATTTCATGTTTAGCCGATTTGAACCAAATTCCGCAAATTGGGGAAAAGTTGATTCTAAACCGATTTTTGTAAAATTGATGATGCCAAAGTGAAAATTAAGCTAAAAATGAGTTGATTTAGGGGTTTTGAAATTTTTGAATTTTTTTGGACAAAATGTTGACTAAAATTTAGTAATTATATGCTAAAATGTCAATTAATGGGTTAAACTTTGAATTTTTTTTTAAATTGATGATGCAAAAGTGAAATTGACACTATTTTGGGGGGTTTTTTAATGCAAAAAAAACCAAATTTTGGCTTTGGGTTGACTTTTTGGTCAAAGTTTGACCAAAAAGTCAACTCTTTTGACTTTTTGAAATTGAAATGGAAAAAGCTAGAAATGAATGGCTAATGCTAATTCAAATGCTAAATGACTTTTTGGTTGACGATTGGGTTCTGTCGCGATCAGAAACCCTAATCTTAAGTTTTTACCTTTGTGACTCGTTGACTAAAAATCAGGTATCAACAGTATAGCCATACGCCTCTCTGCTTCATTTTCAGTTCCCATAATATATTACTCACTACATGAACTTCAAAATTTACTTACACGAATTCCAGAGAAAGCTCCTGCCTGAATATTTCTTTTGAAATCTACTTACCTAAACGGAGAAGCCTCTATTAACTGGCCAAAAATCTTCGACCCAGTAATGTTTCAAGTAGCATCCATTCACGGCAAGAACATTTCGACAATGTAGAGAAAAGTTCTATTATCTATACTCCTTGAGTGATGCTGTTAGGTGTATTTGTGGAAATCTGTTGTGATTGAGGAATGTATTTGTGAAAATTTGTAGAGATTAGGGGGTAGGATATAGTTTAGGATTAAGGAAGAATTTAAAGGGTTGACGTAAAGTTTACCCACAAGGAATAGGGCAAGCTATTTGCTCCATTTCTGTGAGGGGAAGACGCTATGATTTAATTTAGGGTTTTGATGAAGCAAGGGAAGCTACCCAGATGGTAGAGAAAACCAATTGCCAATTGAACTATTTTTAATAATATTTTAATATTTCTTAAATTTTTTTATTTTTTCGTTTTGTTTTCTTTCTCTTTCTTTTTTTTTTCTTTCCTTCTTCCTTTGACTAGCAAGGGTGAGCCTCGCCCTTACCTCTAGCCAGTTGTCAAGGTTCGATGATCGGCTAGAGAAAGAAGGGAAGAAAAAAATAGAAAGAGAAAGAAAAGAACAGAAAAGAATTATTAAATAAAAAATTCAAAAAAAATTAAAATATTATTAAAAATTGTTCACGTTAGCGTTAGTTAGCCATGTAGGATGATCGGCATCCATGTTAGCAATTTTCGCTTAAAATTGAATTGACATAAATGCGAAATATTTAGGACTCAATTGACAAAAAAAGAAGAATATTTATAACTGAATTGAAACAATTACAATAAGTTTAAAATTTTTTTGGGTAATTCTCCCAAGATTTAAGTTAAACTCAAAAGTTGAAGGAACTTTTTTGCTATAATGATATTTTTTTTGCTTTGGGTATCACCAACTATTCTCAAAACTATATACGGAGGATGTGCATTTTAATCTAAATGAATTTTAAAAAAAATTGTCTTAAAATTCCGTAAAGCGCATAGTGCATAATATTGTATGCATTACCATCGTATTTTTCCATTCATAATCTTGTTTATATTGGTTCGTATCCGTCCAATAAGTGCATCCTAAAAAATATTTTATTTTCCTAAATTTTATCCACTTTTAGCAATAAGAAAAATGTATTAACACTTAGACAATGCTTAACTTATTACGTATTATTTAGAATGGATATTCCTTTGTGGAACATCGAACATCACCCTTTTCCTCAAAGTTTTAAGTTAAACTTAAACCATTAAGTGGTTATTTGTTAAAATATTAGGTCCATTAATTTCGCGAAAAATGAATGATTTGAAAAATATTTTTCTATAAATGATTTCTTGTATCACTTAAAATAATGACTCAATCGAAAATGCTTTCAATATGAATTACAATTTATGTCTTAATATTTTCGTGAACGATGAAAAATATTTTACATTCAGTCATTTTTATAAGCGGTATGACAAATTATTTTTTAAAAGAATATATTAAAATAAAAAGTAGATGGTACATTTCCGATTCCGACAGAAGCACGCGCTCCACTGTTTTCGGTCCGGGCTTTCCTGGGCCCGTTCAGAGTCTAACAAAAGTCCAGCGAAATACATAACACCAGCTATCGCAGGACCACCCGTCCAGTTCAGGTCAAAATGTCTTCGGAAACCCATTCGCACCGCCACGAACAGGACCACCGCCACCACGACGGCGACGGCCACCACCACCACGACGGCGACGATCACCACCACCACCACCACGAGTAATAGACTCCATCTCCATGGACTTTTTCTGTCTCGTTCCTCTATTGGCCTTCGCCATTTCTATCCATTCTTCTCGCGTGCTTCCTTAATCCTTTGCTGAACGAAAACGCTCGGCCCCTCCTCCTCCTCCATCTGCAGTGCATCCGCAGGAGCAGCTTCGTGGGTGGGACCGGACGGGAGGGTGTACCACAGCCACGATGGCCTCGCGCCTCACTCCCACGAGCCCATTTACTCGCCCGGCTTCTTCCCCAAGCGAGCCCCGCCGATCCTCTCCAGGGATTTCAACGAGCGGGCCTTCACTGTCGGCATTGGAGGACCTGTTGGTACTGGGTACGTTGCTGAGTTGGTCGTCTTTTGTTTTTAACACTGCTCGATCCCGACTGTGTATTGTTCTTTCTTGTTTCTTGAACGTGATTCGTGTGGTTTTCCTTGTCTGAATGCATTAGAAACGAGCTCTCGCATCTGCACTCTGGATGGATTCATACTCGGTTGTGAGTGCTAATTTGCTGAACTTTCTTTCTTGGGTAGGAAAACGGCTTTGATGCTGGCTTTGTGTCAATTGTTGAGAGATAAATACAGTCTTGCTGCGGTAAGTATCCTTTCATCAAGAACGGTTCGAAAACTTGGAGTTCAAATCTTGCTCTGTTGTGCTTGAAGTTTGCCCCTTAAGAAGTGAATTCTTGGTACGGCAATTATGAGCCAAGAGAGCTCATTTTCACACACGAATAACCGAACGACGGCATCTCTTGCTTGACTTCTCATTATCAAATGTCTTTCTTGGTTTAATAATCTATTGGACAGCAATAGGTCAATTTCATTAGTTTATATTGTGTGTCTTCTGCTTAATCATAACATGCACGACTGCCCAACAACCTACTACATGCCCCAAATTATAACGGACCTCTCTCTGTCTCAAAAAATTATAATGCACTAAAGTAATGAAAACATCAAGATTTGTTGGTCGAAGAAACAATGAAATTTCAATGTACATCCGATCAACTAATGCTCCAGCTATGGCAGAGCACCTGTGATATTCATGAGTCATCCTACTAATCTCTTTAGAGCACTTGATATTCCTTCGTACTGCATGCTATCACAACAAAAACTTTCACAATTTTCTTTCCCGAGCTCCCTTGATGTATTATGAGGTTTCTGGCTTTCCATATGCAATAACCATAAGCACTATGTGCTACCCCTATGGACATCTTTCCCATTAAGACTCTTTTAGTCCCCCCAAAATTCAGCTATCCTGTCATATGCATTGTTGCTGACAAACTTTGCCCTTTGCTTAACATGAGAGTTGGACAACAATTCTCCCGTTTCACAGTGCTCATTGAATAAGTCATACACACAGCCTTTGCACTTACAGTGCTTTCCAATTCAATATATTCACAACAGTTGGTCTGATTCTGAGGTCCGCAAGAGTAGAACTTCAGACATTAGTCTCTGCCTCAACTGCTTGTAAGCTTTCTCTACAAAGGACCACTAGATCACCAACTCAGCAAAGAAAAACAAATCCAACTTTCTTGCATCTTGGTTGTAATGGAAGAGTGCCTTATACTATTGCCTTGTCATTAACTTGGTGAGAACCTCTTCTTAATTCATCCCAAAGAGAACTCTGAATGCATAAATATAAATTTAGAGAGTAGAGAATGGGATCCTGTTAAACCTTTCTAATCAGTGAGTTACAAAATGAGCTTTATACAATAACACCTGGCAAACAAGATTTTGTGGATTTCAAGCAAAGCTTCTTGTGAAGTTGTTGATCTAAGTAAACTAGTGACGTAAGGAACTTTAGGAATCAACAAATTTGGTGTTGCTTTACGCAAGTTCACATTTTTCCGGCTAGCCATTGCTGGCATAACATCCTCAGTGGATATTTCCGGTGTGTCATATAGAGCTGTATTCTCTATGAAACAGATGTTTTATCCATTATCATGGACTATTCTGCATAACTGGGAGCCATTAGAATAAGTTTGTGCTGCGGGCTGTTCATGCTGTACTACATTGTTATGATCTGCAACTTTACCCTGATCAATTTTGTCACCTACCCCTGGAAGGTTTCTTATAGAAAAATGATAACCTCTGTCAAAGTTGTTTCTCCAATGACAATTCGTTGAGCTTCAAGCAATGTCAGATTGTTAATTGAAGTCAAGGAGCAAGAAGAGACTGAGCTTGACTCCTTTTCCTGTTTAGTAATTGCTCATAATTTCAGCTAGTTGGATTCTATTGTTGTCTGAAATGAACTTCTTCAGCTGCTTTTAGGTCAAGATATTTAGCAATTATCTCCTGTTCTCAGCTACTAGATTAATATCTCTGTCTCAATATGATAGCAGATCTAAGATCAATACGATAGAAACAACTCTTTTAGTATGTATCCATGCAGTGTAGTCCTTGACCCTAATATTACAAGGTCGAGTGCTGTTGCTATAGTTGATTAGGAAGTCCTAAATCTTTTGTATGGAGAGAGGGGGCACGGCTCACGGCAACAGAGGCTTGGTGGCGTGGGTGGCAAAATTGTGGGTCCCAGAAGGAAGTGGGCCTGTGAAAGCAGGGCATGGTGACTAAGGCGGAGGCGTTGCATGTCTTTGATTGAAGAAGATGAGGACTTCTGATGAAGCTCTGTTTCTTGCAAGCTCTATTCATGAACTATGAGAAAGAGATATAGAAGAGAGAGTGAGGGCATTAAGGAGAGTCAAGAGAGTGCTGGCATAAATGGAAAAGGGAGAAAAGAAGAGAAAAGAAAATTGAAAAAGGAAAGAAAAAGAGAAACTATGTCGCTTTATTTAATCATCGGCCACGTCAACAATTACCTTGACACATTGGACTGACAAACATGACTGGACTGTCATGTAAGTAAATCCCAGTGAGAATTTGGCTAGAGGACGCATTTCTTTGTGAGTAGTACTATATTTGTTCTGTCAAAATGTTTAAAACTTGATTGCATTCCATACAAAAGGTTTAGGATAATGGAACAATTTTCCCATTGCGTTGTTATGCACGAACTTATAAACTGCATAAATATGGGGAGTCTATTGTCTCTGCTTGTCTACTTTATCAAGATTGCACTAAAAGAATGACAAAAAGCAGTTTCTTTGTTTCAGGTGACAAATGATATCTTCACGAAAGAGGATGGTGAGTTCTTGGTAAAGCATGGGGCACTTCCTCAGGAAAGGATACGGGCAGTGGAAACAGGAGGATGCCCACATGCGGCAATTCGTGAAGACATCAGTATTAATTTGGGCCCTCTTGAGGAACTTTCAAACTTGTACAAAGCAGACATATTGCTATGTGAATCTGGGGGAGGTAACTTAGCCTCATCGCCTTCACTTCAAGCAAAAACAGAAACAAGATAACCTTTTTTCTCTCACAAAGTAAAGTTGGCTATGCCTACATTGATTCTTTTGTGCCATCTTGCCTTAGTAGTGATAATGTGTGGCTGTCTTGCAATGGTATACTATTTAATTTATTGCACCCATCTGGTTACTGGACCAAGCTCCAAGTGTTGGATAAATGACATGACATGTTAGAGGATGTGGAAAAGCAGGCTAATGATAAATATTAGTAGCCAAAGTTTGTGTACAGTCGGGTTTGGAAGATTGCAAAGGCATGTGCATACGATGAACCTGCAGTGCGTCCAAGGATGGTGCCTTAGACCTGGCCCTAAAAAGGAAACGAATGGTGCCTATACCATGGTTGATTGCATTCTAAATTCAACTGATGAAGGCATAAAGATGATTTTATACTGTTTATGCAGATAATTTAGCTGCGAACTTCAGCAGAGAACTGGCAGACTTCATCATATACATCATCGATGTTTCTGGAGGTGATAAAATCCCTCGCAAAGGAGGCCCGGGTATCACCCAAGCTGATCTCCTGGTACATTTTCTTCTCCTGTTTTCGGTGAACCATTTTTATTTCTGTGCAAGTAGCAACAGGATCTTGCTTTCCCTCAGGTGATTTGTGTAATGGAAATGATTTTATTGCCATGTGTCTCTACTTCAATATTCCAGGTGATAAACAAAACAGACCTTGCACCAGCTGTTGGAGCTGACTTGGGTGTGATGGAGCGAGATGCACTTCGGATGCGAGATGGAGGACCCTTTGTCTTTGCACAGGTGAGGGAAGTGTGGACTTCTCAACCCACATGAACTTACTGTATGAGTCTAAGTACTAAATAAATAAAAAAATGTTGATAGGTGGTGCTACAAGGAGACATTATGCTTGACAGGATATTATATAATCGTAGTACTTCTCCACTGTCATTTTTGCATTAGTTTCCTCTAACTCTATCTCTGTCTGACTTTTTCTCCCCCCTTGTCTCTCATGCACGCAAATTGTTTTAGACCACTCAGAACAGAGAGCTTTGGGAAAGTTATCATGATAAGTGGTTTTTCATCATCTAGACAAATCCTTGTTCCTGGAGTGACTTCTATTTGGAATTTGTATATACATCAGTGCATGCAAATTACTGAATTTGGACTTTCGTGAAAGAAATGATGGATCTGTGAACTATATGTGCAGGTGAAGCATGGCCGTGGAGTCGAGGAAATCGTCAATCACATCTTGCAGGCATGGGAGGTCGCAACGGGAAAAAGCGATACTGATCCTGCCATCTAGCAGTCCCAACTGGTTTTTCTTTCCTGTTTTGCGTGCTCTCTAACGGGTTGAATGTTTGTGCCTTTCACTGTTCGCTGAAAGTTACCAAACGAGTTTGAAACTTAATAAGTTGGTTTTGACAATGCAAACAATAGACTCATATTCAGTTAAAGAATGGATGCGCGCACGATTTATTTATGACGATTATGTAGTCGCATGAAGTGTGTAAGATGGAGTTATCCGTGCTAGCGTGGATTGATTTGCTTTGAATTTGCTATTTAACCTGCACAACACACGTAGAGATGAAAAATATAGTCTTTGATATCATTTATATATATTTGTGATAAATAAAATTGTAATGAAAATCCCTAAGAATAATCTCTCTTCCCTTATAAACGTTGCTTTTATAAGAGATGCAAACTGAGAAAGTTATTCAAATTAGCAACGTGTATCCACTGTCCCACGACTGCTACCTTGTGAAAGTTGGAATTTGCTTAACTCTAACCAACCGTTCTTTCTTAAAACTCACCTCCGGTGAAAAGTAAAAATAAGAAAAATGTCAAATGACCATATAGAAAGTGATATTTAGTTCTGTTTGGGCAGAGACTTATAATTCTAAAGGGGTTCTCCCTTGCCTAATGAAGGCACCCTTGCCATGCCCCTGTTTTAGCATTATGGTACTGAAAGGGCGTCGTGGTGGTGCTAATTCTTCTTCACATGTGACTGAGCCTCCGGACCTTTAAACTCTGATTCACGCAATGGACCAGTAGCTGAGCTTTGGTCATAAACTTCCCATGTTACCTAGCTAAAAGGTTTTCAATTGACCTAGGATTTGTCCAAATGGATTGGTAGACTCCAAATTTGATTAGAGAGCGAATTGATTATCCATGCAGACACGAGACATAGGATTTAGGAAGATCCTAGGATTTTATGCGCTTCGAGTCAAACACCCTTAGGTTTGCAAACCACACTACAAGGGCATCATAGAATGCTAATTCGTCCCACACGTAACTGAACTCTTCGAACTAAGATCTTTAGATTTCGTTTGAGTAGTTTGATTTCCCCCAAACTACCTGTGGCCGTTAGGTGTCTATCAAATTAGGTCTATCAAAATGGAATGGTGGAGACTCCAATCTAGTATTTAAGTTTAAGGTTAATACCATGAAAAATCTCAAACTAGTACAATTATGATAATTTTACCTTGAATTTTTGATCACCAAAAACGCAAAACTGGTAAATTTGTGACAAATTTATCCCGAATTATTTTTTTATCATAAAAAATCCCGCACTAGTACACTTATAACAATTTTATCCCGAATTAATTTTTTGACCACCAAAAACTCTAAACTGATATACCTGTGACAATTTTACCCAAAACTAATTTTTTCCACTAAAAACCCCAAACTGGTACATTTGTGATAAATTTACCCTCCATTAGTGTTCGTTAAATTGGATTAATATCACAAAAAATCACAAATTGATAAACTTGTGACAAATATAAGGATAAAACCCTAAACTAGTACACCCGTCAACTACCGCGTGTCATCAAGCTTAACAATTTGACAGTAAGATTTAATGAAATTAACGAAAGGTAAATTTGTCACAGGTGTATCAGTTTGGAATTTTTAGTGGTAAAAAAATTAGTTCGAGATAAAATTATCACAGGTGTACTAGTTTGGGATTTTTTGTGATCAAAAAATTAGTTCGAGATAAAATTGTCATATGTGTATCAATTTGGGATTTTTTGTGATCAAAAAATAATTTGGGATAAATTTATCACAGTGTGTATTAGATTGAGGTTTTTCATGGTATTAACCCTTAAGTTTATGATCATTTGCATATTACCGACCTTGCATTTCGAAAAATCCTAGGAACCAAGGAGCGATTGAATTTAGAACATGCACATTTATTCCTTTTTTTTTTTTTTTTGATAACTAGCAACTCTCGGTTTGCAGAATCGAGATGCTACGATTGAATTCTTTATAGTGATGTAGAACATGTGCACATTTATTCTTGTTCACCATAAAAGCACACGAAAACAAACGCGTGTTTAATTTAATGAGAAAATTGTTTAAAAAATTCTAAACTTATTGTATAGCCAATTCAGTTATAAAATTTTTTATTGTGCCAATTTAGTCTTAAATCTTTTTACAATTTGCCAATTTAATCATAAATCTTTCAATTGTGACAATTTAGTTGAAGATTAATATAATGAAAAATCCCAAATTGATACACTTGTGACAAATTAATCTCAAACTAATTTTTTGACTACGAAAAATCCCAAACTATATGATTGTGACAAAATTACTTCAAATTAATTTTTTAACCATCAAAAACTCTTAACTGATACATTTGTGACAAATTTACCTCAAACTAATTTTTTGACTACCAAAAACCCTAAATTAGTACACTTGTGATAAATTTACCTTCTGTTAGCTTCCATCAAATTTTATCGTTAAATTTGATGACTTGAATGACACATGGTGACGTGGTATGGTAATGTGTCAAGTCCATGTGGAAATACGAGGGTAAATACCATGAATAATCCTAAATTGGTCCACTAATAGAGGACAAATTTGTCACAAGATTACCAGTTTGAGGTTTTTGATAATCAAAAAATTAGTTTGGGATAAATTTGTCACAGGTGTACCGGTTTGAGGTTTTTCGTAGTATTAACCATTTAGTTAAAACCTTTTAACTATTTTGCTAATGCAGATCCTACACATTTTTACAATTTGCCAATTTAGTTGCTCCAATCAATTTTGACTGAAAATCGTAGATGTAGCGATCTAGTTATTGTCAATCATCCCATGTGACAAGGTCGATCGACGACGTGGACAATCATCGTAATTTTTAAAGTTTTCTGATGTTTTTTATTTTTTCTTTCTTTCCTTTTTCTCTTTTTCAATCTAGGTTAGCAACCTTTGCCCGGATCTGGACGAGGGCATCGAGCTATCGCCTAGACTAGGCAAGGGTTAATCAGTGACATTGCCAGCCCAAAGTTGCCAAAAAAAAAAAAAAGAAAGAAAAGAAGAAAAAGAAAAAAACAATTCAAAAATTCAAAAAAATTGCAAACATTGTCCGTGTTAATGCCAGCCATGTCACATACGATGGCCGACGATGCTGAATAGACCACCTCGTCAAGGATTTCCAGCCAAAATTAGTCGAAAAGATTAAATTGACAAATCATAAAAGGTTTAGCACTACATTGACAAATCATTAAAAATATTTAAGACTAAATTGACATAATTGAAAGTTTTATGACTAAATTGGCAAGTCGTGAAAATATCTAAGATTAGATTGGCACAATTAAAATGTTTATATCTGAAGTGACCTCTGTATAATAAGCTAAGGCATGGTTACCCATAGGCGGTGGTGGTTAGAAGTTCGATCCTCCAACTAGCCTCGGGAGGTGGGGCCGGCTAGCAACAGCTGGCATCAGCGAAAGGAAGTGTCTTATTTGTATCCATCTACTTTTTCAACTTTCTATTCACCGAAGTAGATAAATAGAAAATAAATATTTAAGCGAAATCTACCTACTTCTTCATCCTTTCATTCACAAAATCCCCCTTACTTCATCTAGTCAACTCAACTTTTTTTTATTGACATTCTCATTATATGTGCATTATATAAACCTAATTTTTGAATTTGGTGGCCTTCCCAAAATGTTATATTTGACCCTAATAAATATATAATATAAGAATTTGACCAATTTATATACAAGGTTAATACCATAAAAAACCCTAAACTAGTACACATGTGATAAATTTATCCCAAATTAATTTTTTGATTATTAAAAACCATAAACTGGTACATCTGTAATAAATTTACTTCAAACAAATTTTTTGACCATAAAAAACCCTAAACTAGTATACTTGTGACAAATTTATCCCAAATTAATTTTTGACGAGAAAAAAATCCAAACAAGTACACATGTGATAAATTTACCTCAAACTAACATTTTAACAATAAAAAACCCCAAACTGGTAATCCTTTGATAAATTTACCCTCTGTTAGCGGACCGATTTGTGATTTTTCATTGTATTTATCCTATAGATTTCCACGTGGACTTGCCACGTCATCATACCATGTCACCACCATGTGTCATCCACGTCAGTAAATTTTACAGTAAAATTTGTCAAAAGTTAAAAAAGGATAATTTATCACATGTGTACCAGTTTGAAATTTTTATTGGTCAAAAAATTGGTTTGGGGTAAATTTGTCATATGTGTACAAGTTTGGGACTTTTTTGTAGTTAAAAAATTAGTTTAGGGTAAATTTATCATAAGTGTATCAGCTTGGGGTTTTTGTGGTTAAAAAAATGAGTTTGGGATAAATTTGTAACAAGTGTACTAGTGTGAGGCTTTTTGTAGTATTAATCCATGTATATATAATGTTAGAAGAGTATACTTTTGAATTTGATATCCACCCTTAGAAAGCTAAGATTTAATTCATATTTGCCAATATGTTTACATTACACAAATATTTTTTTTTTATTAAAAGAGAAGGTATTAAGAAATCAATGCCTCCAAACAGAGCATAAAATGCTTTAATTTTTCTAGCATAATTTGTCAAGCGCCTTGGACGCATGCATGATGCTCTGTTGTACTAATAAATAGTGGGGGTAATAACACTGTAGATGAACTTTTGCTGTTTTATGATCGAGAACCTCAACATTATTTTTGTTCTTGTTCGATTAAGTATCTTAATTTTTCAAATGTGGATCAGTATGAAACTTTTGATAAAACCGCAAATAGGAAATGCCGAATTGGCAAGGCTAATAAATGGTCGTCCCATACCTCTTCAAAGATGCTTACATAGTCATATTAGATGGCCAAAGATCATCCAAGTTAGTATTTTCTCTCTCTTAGCATCACCCAACACCTAAATGAAGATGCCATGACTTTTGCTTAGTAAACAAGCCACACAACAAACTCAAATGATATGACGATTTTTCTAACGGAGTTCTTACATTGATTCACTTTGGAAAAGTTGAGGAACTTGAACAAGAAAAAGTCTATGTACTTGATTGTAACACGGATAAAAATTCAGGTATTTGAATGTAATTATCAAATAAAGTTGACTTTGAACAACTATAGTGCAGGAAAAAGCTTCCAAAAATAGGGTTGTACAAATTCTGTTTTTTTTTTTAAGTTCAAGTCTTTCTTTTGTAATTATATAACTTTATTTTAAATTCTCAGCGAGTAAGCAACGAGCATGAGAGCCCCACCTCCGTTGATTCTCCTCTCGCCCCCTCTCTCTCTCTCTCTCTCTCAAATAGCAAAAGACAGAGAGCAGAGATCTTGACTTTCCAAGCCAAGCCGAAGAAAGAAGAAGGAAATGGCGACCCAGCTCATCGCGGCGCATCGGGACAACGCCGAGGTCTACGAAGGGGACTCCCTGTGCAAGCTCAAGTCCCGCGAGCTCCTCTCCGAGATCAACCTCCCCAAGGGCCTCCTCCCCCTGGACGACGCCGTCGAGGTCGGCTACAACCGCTCCGCCGGCTTCGTCTGGGTCCGGCAGCGCAAGCCCAAGGTCCACCGCTTCCGCGCCATCTCCCGCAGCGTCTCCTACGACGCCGAGGTCACCGCCTTCGTCGGTGACCGCCGGATGAAGCGGCTCACCGGGGTCAAGAGCAAGGAGCTCCTCTTCTGGGTCACCGTCTCGGACATCTACATCGACCGGAACGACCCGGGCAAGATCGCCTTCGCGAATCCCACCGGGCTTTCGCGGTCGTTCCCGGTGTCGGCGTTCGAGGAGGAGCAGGAGGAGCAGGAGCAGGAAGCGGAGGGCCGGACTGACGGATGAAGCACCAGATCGAGACTAGCCGGAGATGATCGAGGGTAATTTTGGAATTGTGTCTTTGATATTTACTTGATTAGCCGTGTGTTAATTACGTGATTATTGCTAAATTCCAAATTATGTGTACCCAATGGTGTGGTGGTGGGGTTGTTCGTGGAAGCGAGATTGTCTGATTGGCAGCTACGCGAATCTGTCTCTTTTTTCTTCTTCAAATTTTTACTTTTTTTAAAAAAAAAATTTCTTGAGATTTTGATGAGATGTGAGGAAATGCATGATATGTCAAAAGGAATTGTTTGATGAGTTAAAGGAGAGTATCTAAAAAGGTATATTTAGCTGAAAAAGGAAAATTGTGTTAAAAGACTGGAATAAATGTATTGTCTTAAAATTTTCAAAATATACAATTAAATCTTAAAACTTGTAAAATTGGTCCAATCAAGTCCTTTTTAATTGTATTTTTTGAAAGTTTTTGAATTCGATTGCACATTTATGACAAAATTTAGAATTTGATTGCATATTTTGAAAGTTTTAAATCTCAATTGCACATTTATGACAAAATTTAAAATTTGATTGCACATTTTGAAAGTTTTAAGGATTTGAATGCATTTTTTAAATATTTTTAAGACTCAGTTGTATTTTCGAGATAAACTTTATGACTTCTAATGTACTTATCCCTAAAATAATAGAGTATGTTCTTGACCCTCAAATTCTTTACGTGGACATCACACAATCAATCACAGAACACATCCTGTTCTTCACCTCATTTCTTGTAAATTTACGTTTTCAATTTAATTTATATTGCTGGTAAGGATTGTTTCTGGTACTCGCATCTTTAAATTTCTTGTCATTTAACTTTCATATCCAAAATTCAATAAAAGACCCTTTCTTGAAACCTTTGTCGATTTAATCGATTCTCAATTGAAGAAATTTCACTTTGTGGGCATTTGTTGGGTTTGAAGAGATTGTAATGGTGACAACTAGGAACCAAAAGGAGGCCAATTATGTTGCTGGCGATTGACCTAGTACCACAAACCGGTGATGTTCCAGCACGTTCTAATTCTTCTGCTGCTAGAAGGGCGGCATAGGGTAGCCAACGAGAAGAAGTGGTTCTTCCAGAGCATCTCGCTGAGGTATAGTTGAGAGAGGTTGCACCAAATCCTAACATGATGTTAGCCATTGGGAGATTGCTCAAGGAGTAGCTGAATGACATGACCAACCACATTGTGAGTCATACGTCAAATGTAGTCAAACCGATGGTCATTAATGCTATGAATGATGCATTGTTGAGACTAGGATCATCCAATCTACCACTACAAGGAAATCCAATAGTTCCTACTCCTCCATCTTAGTATAATGAGAATTACTTAATTTGACATGCTAAAATAATAAAATACGCAACACACAATAAACCAAGGTTCCAACTAAACCATGATTTTAACAACGGCGGATAAATATTAAACGATGCTAGCGCGATCCCAGTTGAACCCGCGAGAGTTGGCTTGGGGCTTGCCGAATAGCCGAAACGGGGCTGAAAGTTCATCACGGAAGGTCTCGATGATGACTAACAGCCCAAGCTCAAAACGTATACATTTCACAAAAACGTTAATGACAAGGAATTGACGCCAAATTAACATACATAAACTACGTCACATTTTTATTATGTTAGCATATATACTTAGATGGCCTAAAGTGACATTTAAATTAGGCTTATATTCCTCAATTGAATCTAAATAGTATCTGGGCATAGGGATAAAAATCACAAGAACGCGAATAGTTCAAACCCAACCTCCATGGCTTTTAACGCCAAGAATACATTTCAACACAAATCCTAACTTGTATAAGCACCTCATACGAGCATAGGTGCCTCGATATACATCATGAATGAACCAAAATCATTTCTCTTTCGTTCAGGAACTCACAGGAGGGACTGATTGAGGTCTTGGAGAGCTGCAAGTTACAGGTAGAGTGATTGTAATTTGCAGCTCTAGCTGCTGCAACTTGCAGCTTATGGTCCTCTCCTTGTCTTGCTGATCACACACATCCACAGTCAGCATTCGAAGCTCCTACACAACACATCCATTTTTACACCTCCCGCACACACCAACCTTACAGCAAACATACGCAGCTCACGCACACCCATACCAGCAGTTCACTCAGTTTTACATCAGCTCTCGCCTAACAAATCACACACGCATAAGCACATTCAATTGTGCAGCAAAATCATGACGTCATTGCGCCACACATGCACATCTCACAAATTACTGCACGTACATAATGCGCATACAGCTCACATGCTTCCAGTACCCATTTTCGATGCTCACAAAGAGCACACAACTCGTGTAAAGCATCACCAGTAACCATGCACTAACATAACACTCCTAAGCATGCTCTTCTCTCGCCCTTAACACACGCAGTACACATTACAACTCACACATACACAGTGGACACCAGCAACTTAAACTTACACACAAACAATTTAAGACAGCCCAAAAATGTAGTATACATTCACCTACCATACACCTAGTTCACAACAAAAGTAAGTTAGGCTACATGTGCATACCAGTTTAGACCAGCAATCAAAACATGGCTCCTCAAAATGTTATAACAACTTAGCTAAGAACTTTATCCTAGTTGCTCTGGCTTGTGGTTCTTGGCCAAGAAAATGAAGAAACAACTCCCCTGAGAACACCTAAAGTTCGTCCCTCCAACTGGAATGAAAGATCTGCAAAACAGACTGCTTGCCAAGGTTTTTGGAAGCCTTCAAAACTCAACTCCTAGTATAATCAATTGAGTCATAAAACTTGTCACGAAAGTGCAATTGAGTCCTAAAACTTTCAAAAAGTACAATTAAGTCATAAAACTTATCATAAAAGTGTAATCAAGTCCTAAAACTTTTAAAAAGTGCATTCAAGTCCTAAAATTTGTTGTGAAAATGCAATCGAGTCTTAAAACTTTCAAAAAGTATAACTAAGGGAAGGACTTGATTGTTGATTGGACCAAATTGATAAGTTTTAGGACTTGTTTACACTTTTTGAAAGTTTTAGGACTTAATTGCACTTTGGTAACAAGTTTTAATACTTAATTGTATTTTTTAAAAAGTTTTATGACTCAATTGCACTTTTATTAACAGTTTTAACACTTCCAATACACTTATTCCTTTTCCTTTTATCCCGTGACTCTCTCCCTGACTCCCAAGTCTTCTTTAGATTCACTCACATCCAATTCTAAAGCCATTCCGGAAACCGCGAGTGTAGCCAAGAGAAAAATTAACATATAAAATATAATGTTCAAGTACTATCCACTGGTGTGTGAGCAAAGTTAGTCAAGACCAGTAAACTTTCTTTTTTGCAAAGAGAGATTAACGTGATTTTCAATATGTAGATAAAAGAGCTTAGTCATTGTGTACGTGATAAAAAATGTTAAAAGTATTGAAAGTCTGCAATTTATATCGTTCGCATACCTAATATTTTACTTTTCTCATTTATCAATTCTTAAATATTAATATTCCTTTTCTAATCTTTTTGTGCAATATTGATTGAGAAATTAGGAGATATGGGAAATCAAACATCTTTGAAACTAGAGTTTAACATTTAAAGGTGGCTAGGGTTTGATATTTACTACTCTATCTCAATAGTTTGAAGCTAATGCTCCACAATCAGAAACTAAGGACTCATTTGGCAAGTTGCGAAATAGTAAAAATTTCTATTCTTTTGTTCCCGAATAAATTTGGAAACAGAAATTCATTTGTTAAAATTTTTGTGCCTGGGCACAATTTTGCAAAAAATTGTTTCTAGAATCAATTTTGGCATAGAATCAAGAAGCAAAAAAAAGTAGCTTCTTAATTCTAAAAATAAGAATCAGAATTGGAAAAGAAATTATTTTCTCCTTCTTCTTCTTCTTCTTCTTTCCGTTCCTTCTGTTCTTCTTCTTCATTCTCCGACCACTAGCCACTGGCGACAGAGGCGAGGGCATCGCGGCCCTTGCCCAGGCCGCTAGCAGCAAGGGCAGCCCTCGCCGGCTCCGGTGAAAGCAACCCTTGCCCAGGTCGCGAGGGTCCAACCCTCGCCAGCCCTGGCCTATGGCTGGTCGCCGGCCATGGCCAAGAAGGAGAGAAGAAAAAAAAAAAAGAAAAAAAAGGAAAAAATATTAAAATATTATTAATAAAAAAATTTGTGCCGTTACCAAACAAATTTTTGTTCTTTTTCTATTCTAAGAATGGAAATTTTGAATCGTTACCAAATGCCTTCAAATGCTCATAATCAATTCCGAGCACAAAATAAAAAAGAATTATTTTTAAATAGAATCAATTTCTGGGCACAGAATCGTTGCCATGTGCAACCTAATACTCCAATTTTGTGTTTGGTAACACTGTTAATATATGTCTGTAATGATGTTGTTATGCTTGCCAAGCTCTTGCTGTTTTTAGTGCAGACGCAAAGTCACGATGAGGACAAAAGCTCTCTTGTGCACATATCTATGTTTTCTTCTTGAGAATCCAAGAAAACCTATTTTGTGTTTAGAATTGACTTTTAATATAAGTTCAAACATATGTTTATTCTAAATACAACATAAGTTTGATTTATGTTTTCCTCCTTGGATTTTTTTCATTTGACATTTTTCTCCTCCTCCTCTGCCCTCATCCATCCAACGCGTGTTGTTCATTTACTTTTCCGGTGGCCTCTAACACTTCCGAACATTCTCCAAATCGCCTCAACGAAGAGATGTGTGTGCTATTGTGATAAGTAAAAAGCTTCATAGTCACTAAGGGATTCCCTCTGTCTATTGATGTTGCTCGTGACTCTGATCTCATGGCACCAATAACGACATGGACAACGAGATTCACAAGAAGGAAATTGAGGGTATGCAAGACGGATGGACAAACCCGGGAACCACTCCGACCGGATTGGCCTGTTTTGGACAATTTCAGGTAGTGCTAGTTCGGTTCCTGGTTCCTATTTTTGAAATTGGTGTCTGGTTGATACGGTTCTTGGTTTTAGGGTGGGAATCAGACCAATTGGACTGGACCGACTTTGTATAAAAATTTTTAGTTTCTTAGAAAACCCTAATTTGCTCCTTTCCCTTCCCTCCCGCTTGCCTGCCTTAGCCTTTCCCCTTCCCTCTTGCCTCTATCCAAATCTTATCTAAAGTTTGCTTGCTTGGGGACTCTTACTTGGTGATTGCTCATTTTTTTGTAAATTTAAGTACTAAGATTGCTTGATCTGGATAGAATTTTGTTCTCCCTGCCCGAGTTAATGACCATCATGCACTTGTTTCTACTTTAACTGTGGGTGATTGCCTGAATTTTTTGATGACCATTTTGTTGGGGATTGTTGTGTTGAGCTTTTTTTTTTTTGGGCTTTCAGGATTTGCACGCTAAGGAGGTATTTCCGTATAAGGGTTTCTCCCAAACCATACCTCACATGACTGTGGAAGGTAATTTCTTATTTAGTCTAGGTTTGTGAGTTTGGAGTCACCACTAGTCATTATTGGTAGGTAGATTATAAACCTAATCGAGGTACGGGAGAAATACCACAATTCTACGAATCAGAGATTCTGAGTATGGGGACTTGGTTACGTTATTGATCCCGAATTAAGATCCCTAACGCCCTTTCAGTACCTAAGAATGATGCGATGTCTAATGTGTCATGCAAATTTTTGAGGCTTACCCACTAATCCTATGCGTTCTAATTGCTGGAAAGACCAAATAAGTATTAAATGCATAATTAAAGTCAATCAAGTCAATCAATCCTAAGTGATCTTTAAAACGAAAATCAATCAAAATACCCACACTCTAATGAAGCTCTAAAAGCTTATTCATTTCATAATATACATTTTTTAGGGTTTTAGAGCTTTTTAGGAGTTATAACTCCTGAATTTGGAATTTTGTAAAAATTCTACTTGGGCACTTCTAAAAATTCAAATTTCACTTTTTATGGTTGGCCATGATATTTTTGGACTCTTCTATGAATTTTCAAAATTTTTGATTTTCTTTTCGGAAAATTTTATTAACAGAGAATTGATTTTTTATGGTTTTTTTAGAATTTTTATGAATTTTCCAATTTTTCAAATTTTTATTGATTTTTCAAAATATTTTTTTACATTTTTTATTTGTATTTTTTGAATTTTCGGAATTTTTATGAATTTTCTGAAAATTTTTGATTTTTTCTGAATTTTCTAATTTTTTTTTTGTGAATATTTCTGTTTTTTTCTAAATTTTTTTTATTTTCCAAAAATTTTTATATTTTTGGTTTTTGATTTTTATTTATTTATTATTATTATTTTTTCAAAATTCCATTTGGGAAAATGAACCGGACCGGCCTGGTTCGACCCAATTTGGCTTGGCTGAACCGGGCATCACCGTACTGGTCGCCGGCCGTCTTCTCCGGCGAGATCAAAGCCAAAAAACGACGCCGTCTTGACATTTTTCCATTTAGGCATTTCCTCGAACGCTTGGTGGGCATTGTTCTGTATTCAATGTTTTCAAGGTCTCTGGTTCGAGCTCGTCGCCGACAAACCTCCGGCGACCTTTTCACTGATTTTGTGTTTCCCTCTCATCACCATCTATCAATCTAACCTATCCAGTTCGTCGCCGAAGTATTCCGACCGATGAAAAATCGATCCAAAAATCGTAACCTAAAACCAATTTTAATAAGCTCCTCTAATTTTCAGATCAACATAAAGCCCGCCCTAACTGTCTAAATCGATTTAAATAAGCACAAAAACATCAAACAAAGTTAGAAAATGCTAACTTGAACAGTTTAGGGCCACTAGGAATGCTCCGGCAAGGTTTGGATGGACTTCGGTGAGATAGTTCATGGACAACCGGTTCAATTTATACAAGTTTATCCACCAAAATGCAATCAATCAACAAAAAAATTATTAGAAACTTGTTTTAGACATCAAAGAACTAAGAATCAACAAGGAAATTACGTAAGTGTTAGTCTTGAACTACAACTCATTTTATGGAAATCTAGAAAAACCGTGACTGTGGTAGATTTTTACCTGCTTCGTCGAGAGATCAAACGAAGTTGTTGTGCTTATCGGTAGCTATAGAGTTCTTTCTAGATACTCTGGCTTCTAGTAAATGGCCTCAGCTTTGCCGGAAAAGCCTTGGACACGCCGGCCGAGACTTGTTTTCAGACCTAGATGATCAGCTTCGTCACAGGTTCACCATATGTGGAAGACCTCAATCGAGCCGATTTGCGGCACTTTCTCGCCAAAGAAAATGCCGAAACACTTGGTCTTTGGATCCTCAACACATCTCTTGCTCTCTTTCTCTCCCTTTTGTGTTCTCTGGTTCTCTCTCTCTTCGGCAATTCATCGAATAGGTTCCCCCTCTCGGATAAGATTTTTTCGTTTTTTTTCATAAAAATTCCCACCCAAAGATCATTAGAACCGATTACCGATCGGTTAGATCGGTTCACTAGTGCCAGCTGGAGATTTTCTAGCTGGCCTAGTCAATTTTCACGTGCCAAAATAGCTGGAAATGATCGGTGAAGTTGCGGGTTTAAAATGTTTTTTTTTTTTTGGGTTTAGTGTGTTTTGGGCAAATCGAGTGAAGAAGGTGACGACCTGGCTCGGGTCGGGTTGACCAGGTCAACTCAACGGATCCGGATTGGTCTAAATTCACAAATTCGAACCAATTTTAACCTAATTTTCCAAATTTAACTCCAAAATTGAATTCCCCATCACATTCCGAACCCAATTATATATTTTATCCCAATTTTTATTATAATTGTGTCCAAGATTTTCTAATTTTTATATTCGGGTTAATAGGGTTTTGTTCGATTTGATGTCCTAATGATCTGATTAGGTGAAATTAATGTCAAAATTGAATTACCCACACCTGATTAACCCTAAAATGATGGCCTCATGGTTCAACAATTTCATATTGGGTATGATTCCCAATTTGGGTTCAAAAATTTTTAATTTTCAATCAAATTTTGGGAATTTTTATTTTTATGTCAAATTGTGCAATTGGATAGACCATTATGCAATTCAAGGTCCTAGAATTATTTTTTGTGAAGACACTATGACTTAAAAATGACTAGAAAAAATTTAATTGCATTTTTGGTTCAATTCAAGTTTATTTTGCCCAATTTTGGGAAAAACATATACCCGATTGAGATTTTTCAAAATTGACAATGTATTCATGAAATTGGATTTAAAATAAGACTAATGACTAGTTTTATGGAATTTTCTGATTCCATTTACTATTTTGCTTGATTTTCTCACCTATTTTGACTAAAAGTATGGCATCCCGAATTTTCATGGCCAAAGATTAAAGGACCCTAATGGATTAAAGCGCTCATCAGTGGAATTAGGAAAATGAAATTGGAAGTTAGTGCCGCTATTATCGTTTTTGGAATCACAGGTGTGGAATCTTATAATCGTTATCATTGAGCCGACTAAATTGACGTCGCGTTGTCCGCAAAACCCGACTCCGTGTCAAACCCATCGCCGTTATTTTTTCCCTTACTCACCGCCCCCCTCTCTTTTTCTTTCCTTCTTTTCTTTCTTTTCTTCCCCTTTTCTTTCTCGTCGAGACCCACGCCAGCAGCTGCCCCTTCCTCTTCCTTTCCTTGTCTTCTCTTCCTTGTCTGCTTTCCCCCCCTGCACTTGATAGGAGAGAGGTGCCACTTGGCACCTTGGCATTCCCATGCACGCAAGGAAGCCAAAGAGACTTCAAAAAATTTGTTTCCCTTATCTCACTCATTTTTCTAGCTCACTTCTCGCCTCAACTCACTCTCCCTCTCATTTTTCTCACCCGCTCTCTCCCTCTCGACCTAGCACTCTCTTGTCTCCCTCTCTCTGTCAGCCTAGGAGTCCATCGATTTGTCCACCAGCAGCCCAACCGTCCCAACCATCACCAAATCAGTCCATGAACCAGCACCTCTCTTGTACTTCCCCGGACCCAGTAACTTCGCCTCAATCATCTCAGCCATTTCCTCTCGTCGGCAAGTATTCTCCATCACCTTATACTAGCCTCGGTAATGGTTGCATGAAGGTTAGGTCTTGGGTAAGCTTTTGAACTAATCTGAGTTGGTGTTAGGCGAGTCCGAGTAGTTGCAACGGCTGTCCTTGAAGGATTGATATATCATACCGAACCTTGGTGGGCTAGGGTGCTAGACTAGTTTAGAACAAGCCATGCATGTTGATTTGAGTCCCTAGAATAGTGAATTCGTGGCTGGAAGGTAGTAGATCTTCTATGAGAAACCATTTCTTGATATTTATTTCAGGTTTCAGAAACTGGCTTCTCTGGACAACCATTGTTCTCTATTTTTATAGCTTCTGTTGTGGACAAAATTTGTCTAAACGTTCTTCTTGAAAGTTGTTCAGAATATCTTGATCTACAATATACAAAAATTTCAAATTTTTTTGTGCTCAAATGGATTTCACGAAGGACCAATCTTTTACCGGATTAGAACTGTGTTTTCGGTGGAGATAGCGACCTCTGGACTTTCTTGAATTTATATAAAAATATCCACTTCGAATTTGACCACGGTTTCTTCACAAAATTTGTTCATAATTCTCTTGTTTATAACATGTAAAAATTTCTAAGTGTTTGAAGATTGTTTGTTCTGTGAAATGAGAACACTTTAGGATTCAGTTTTACTATTTCAGTGAACCCGTAGTAGTCTATATTCGTGCCCTCAAAAGTGGCCTTTTCAGGAGGATTTTGGGATTGTGTTCTCTATGAAAAATACGTGTTAAGGTCTTGTTAATATCATATTAAGATTTTAGAATTTTTGGAACTCGTTTGCCATATTTCAATTGGGTGTCTGCAGGAAATGTAATGTATACGCCGTAAATATTCTGATGAGATGTTTCCTTTGTGTTAGATATTGTAAATTACATTTCTGAATTTCTGTATTTTATATGCCGAAGGGTGTGAAATTGTAAGTGTAGTTGTTCCTTAGTCCCTATGATGTTGATGCCTTGGAGTTGGGATGCCTGATGGGGGTAACTGGGTTCCCTTGGATGCCTAGGGGTGTAACACGGTCCGTAGATGTCCTCGCGATGCTGTGGTAAGTGCAAGATGCCTGAGGGGGTAACGGGGTTCCCTCGGTTGCCTGGAGGTGTAACATGGTTCCCAGATGTTCTCGTGATGCCATGATGGGTGCGAGATGCCTAGGGGTTAATTGGGTTCCCCGGAGGATGTTGTAGCTTGAGTTACTACATCAATGCGAAGTAAAACTGCTTGTAATCACATAATGCATGCATTAAGAATTCGTGTGAATGACTGTTAGTCGATTGGAAATCTTGTCTGGTGGTTTATGCCCAAATAAAAAGGGAGTCTTATAGGCTATGGTTGGTTGTGAATTGGCTCATCTGTCTACCTATTTGACTCAATTGAAATGCCCTGTCATTATCCATTTAGTATAGCATGATAGAGTTTACTTGGTTGAGTTTTCGCTCACTATTTGTTGATGACATTTTTTTTTCAAATTAGTAGTTATGCCGATCCTCCCTGCTTCCACCTCGATAAGCTATGGGGTGCCGGTTGATTTTGAGAGCTGTTTATTTGCCTTCGTGGTCTCGAAAATTCCCGGAATTGTTTCATAAAATGTATTTCTATTTTGACCGTGGATATTGGGTCCCCAGGGGGACTTATTCCTTTGGGCTTCGTCGGGGTTTATACCCTCGACGAGGGATGGTTGGTAGGGCCCCTTCCATATCATGGGTCGGATGGGAATGATGGTGATGCGAATGGCGGAGTCCTTTGACGATAGCACCAGGAGGAGGAGTAGGGAGCCGTTTTTTGGAGAAGGCATGACTGTTTGTTTTTGGGATGGAGTCGTGAAAGCATGGGTGATAGCTACTGGTTTTTGGTTAAACTTTGGTGGGTTAAGGTAGATTAGCAGGGTTGGAATAGATGTGTTATTTCTCACATTTCTTGAACTCACCTTGTATCACCCGCAGTATTATATGTTATGGTTGATACTTTCTGAATCCACGTGTCCTAACAATTATACAATTCTATGCTGCTATGCCGCATTCATGTTATAAATGTTGACCTCTTTAAAAAGAAGCATCTTCCGCTTACGAATAATCTGATGACTAATAAGGATTAGAGGATAAATCTTGAAAGGGGTGTGCCTGGGATGCTACAAAAAGAAACTAAGGAAAAATACAGAAAATGCTAAAAAATTATTTTTTGGTTTAGAAATAGGTTTCTAGGCTTGACCAAGATTCCTAGTCCTAATTTTGAAAATTTTGAAAATATGAAAAAAAAAAATGAGCTAAAAATCAGGTGTGAACAGCTGCCTCTCTTTGAGATTGAGCTTGTTAGAGGTTGATCTCAAAGACAAAGTAACACTTGAATTTTTAGTTGACTCACCGAACAAGATAAGATGGAAATTTCACAATAACTAATTGGGGATCTTGCTTTTTGAAATTCGTGATCTAATCCAAAGGTTCTCTTTTCATAACATAATTCGAAAGATTCTTAATGATTGAGGAAGAGAAATTTACCTGTTTGTGAAAGTTTCTTTGATGCTTATCCAAGGGCATGAATTGATGGTGGTGATGATTATGATAATTATTCTGATTTCGTGGTTTAAGGACGAACTCACGAACCATGAATGCCTGTGGCTCTTCGCCTGAGGATTTTGGAGACTTGCCAAGTGGTTCCTCACCCGTAGGATTTTGAAAATTGCCTAAGGGCTCCTCGCTTATAGGACTTTAGATTTGCCTAGTGGTTCGTCACCAGTAGGACTTGAATTTTGCTTAGGGGCTTCTCACATGTAGGACTTTGGATTTGTCTAGTGGTTCCTCGCCAATAGGACTTGAATTTTGGAGACTTGCCAAGTGGTTTCTCACTAGTAGGGTTTTGGAAATTGTCTAGAGGCTCCTCGCTTGTAGGACTTTGGATTTGCCTAGTGATTCCTCACCAGTAGGACTTTGGATTTGCCTAAGGGCTCCTCGCCTGTAGGACTTGAATTTTGGAGACTTGCCAAGTGATTCCTTACCCATAGGATTTTGAAAATTGCCTAGGGGCTCCTCGTCTATAGGACTTTAGATTTGTCTAGGGACTCCTCGCCTGTAAGACTTGAATTTGCCTAGTGATTCCTCACTAGCAGGACTTTGAAAATTGCCTAAGGGCTCCTCACTCGTAGGACTTTGGATTTGCCTAGTGGTTCCTCACCAGTAGGACATTAGAAATTGCTTAGGAGCTCCTCACATGTAGGACTTTGGATTTGCCTAGTGGCTTCTCGCTTGTAGGACTTCAATTTGCCTAGGGGCTTCTCGCTTGCAGGACTTGAATTTGCCTAGTGGTTTCTCACTAGTAGGACTTTGGAAATTGCCTAGGGGCTTCTCGCTTATAAGACTTTGGATTTACCTAGTGGCTCCTTGCCTATAGGACTTTGAATTTGCCTAGAGGCTCCTCATCTGTAGGACTTAAATTTACCTAGTGGTTCCTCGCCAATAGGACTTTGGAAATTGCCTAAGGGCTCATCGCCTGTAGAACTTTGGATTTGCCTAGTAGCTTATCGCCTGTAGGACTTTGAATTTGTCTAGGGGCTCCTTGCCTGTAGGACTTTGAATTTGCTTAGGGGCTCCTCGCTTGTAGGACTTGAATTTGTCTAGTGGTTCCTCACCAGTAGGACTTTGGGAAGACTTCAAATAATGAATGCCTTAACCGTGAATTATGTGATTTTGAGATTTCACTAACCTTTGTATGGTTTTTTAGTTGACCAAAAACTATTTTAAAAGTAGTTTTGAGATTAATCATAACTATTTGAAATGTGGTTTTTTGTTGCTTCTTTTTTTTTAGCTTACCACAAACTGTTTAAAAACTTGATTTTAAGTTGACTAAAACTTTTGAAAAGTAGTTTTGAAACATGCATTCTTTGTATTAAATGCATTTCAGACAATCAAATTTCCTTTTCAAGGAATTATTTGAATAAAATACTCGCAATCTTTCAAGAAATGCTTGAAATGATCGTTTGGAAGACCTTCATTAGAAAAGATTTGTTTCGATATATGAACTTGGTCTTTTCTTCATTTGATTGAAAGGGGAGTTGTCTGATATCCCTAAATTTTTCTCTCTTAACTAATCCTTAAGTGTTCTAAGATGTTATGTATATAATCCAATTGATCCGATAAGGTCTTTCAAAAGGTTGTAATGTTGGCTTGTCAATGGCCATTCAAATGATAGGCATTCTGAGGCTAAGAAAAAGGATTTTATCATATCTGACTTTGGGTTTACAAGTTAAGAACCTCAAGGACAAGAGAAGACAAGATATTATTGCATACACTTCTTTGAGTGATGACTTCTTGTCATAAAGTTATTTTTCTACTCTCAACATTCAAATCTGAAGAGTCTTTGGAGAGAGATTGTATTGTTGGTATTGGGTAGGCTCAAAAAGGCTCATTTGTTTGAATTCATAGTTTTCATGAAATTGATGATCTTCTTGGCATCACCACTTTTCCTTTTTTTTTCTTTTTTCACTATAAATCTTTTTTTTTGCTCGTTCTCACTTGCTGTGATCTATGATCTCTCATGATCTTGATTTTGCTTTGTTATGACTTTTTTTTTTGTCATTTGAGCTTTCTTTTGCACTCCCTTTTCTTTCTCATTTTTCTCGGGTATTTGGCCTTGCTTTTACCAGGTACACTACTTTTTCATGCCCCAGACTCTTTTGTCTTTGATCTTTTTGAATTCTAAGGACTCTGTATTCTGCCCTTTTGTTTTTTATCTATTAAATCATATGCTCATGCTCTAGTACGAAGAGATGATCACCAATTTATGATTCTGAAATGAATATTCAGGCTCAATTAGGTTTTGCCAAAGGTAATGTGTTTGAGTATAAGAAATGAAATGCTCTTCTTCCTCTTAGGATGTCTCGAGCTTCCATATGACTTCATATGAGGTTATCGCAGAAAGATTGATGCAAGAATATACAATAAAATCTTTCTTGATCCTATTCTCTATAGTTAACAATCCACAAACCTCCTGATTTGCCCTAATGTGGGGTAGTTCTTAATAGGGCTGTTTTGGGAAAAATTCTCTACTGTTTTGCCTCAAATTTGGATTTGTAAAGGATAAGCATGTGTTTGGGATAGTAAAATGATTGCCTTTCATCATTTCAATCCATGCAATCATTACGAATATCTTCTATTTCCTTCGGATGAGTTTTTCTCACTCACTTCTCTATTTTGACTTTGAGTGTATAAGGGACGTGTTTGGATATAACTTACCTTTCATCATTTGAAGGTCTTTCAATTGGATTTGATCCAAACTTTTTCTTTGAGATTTTTCAAAACCTTTTGTCAAATTATCCCTTCTATGGAATTTTGATGCTTAGTGCATTTTCAAAGAAAGCGCGTTTCAAAATTTTTGACTAAAACATTTCTGAAGTATTTTCCTTTTCAAAACAATTTGTTTTGTTTTTGCTCAGCCTTAGTGTCATTCCGCTTGGGGAAGAAAAAGTTGGATTTTTCTCTTAGAAAGGTAATCTCTTTAGCACATGCCCTCACAATTTAGGGATACCTGTTTGATCAATTTATCAAGATCTCTCTTATTTGTATGTTTTTGCTTTGGTTACATTAGGGATTTTTCTGTTGTTGCTCCATTTTCTTTGTCTCTCTGGAGATGATAAAAAGGAAAGCGCATTAGAGGATATCAATGGAAAATAGAATTAAAAGTGATACTTCTATCTATTAATTGATAACTCCATTGGGAATTCTGAAATCATCAACTGGTTCGGATTCTTTTCATTTTCTTCTGCAAAACAGATAAACATATTCATGAAATGCATGGCGAGCATGATATGCATGATATGCACATGTTCTAAACTAACCCGAATCTTTTCTTGAATATTTGTCTTCATTTCATAGGTAGAAAATCTTGACAGCATCTGCATTTATAGGATAAGCCAGTTCTGTTCCTATCATATCTATAGGAATCAATGCTCCTCCATGAAGAACCTTCTTGACAATATATAGACCCTCATAATTCGAAGCGAATTTGTCACGAGGATCTGAATTGTTGAAGATGACTTTCTTCACTACTAAATCTTCTGTTTTGAAATTTCTCGGTTTTACCTTTCAATTAAAGGATTTAGCCACTCATCTTTGATATGCTTGTCTATGGTATATAGCTCTTAATCTTTTTCATTGATTATGTTAAGTTGTTCATATCTTTGTTGGATCCACTCAGCCTTCGAAAACTTTAACTGAGATAGTATTCTTAATGAAGAAATTTCTACTTCAATAGGTAGCATTGCTTCCATTCCGTAAACCAAAGAAAATGGGATTGCTCTAGTTGATGTTCGAATTGAAGTTCAGTATGCCATTAGAGCATATGGCAACCTTTCATGCCAATTACGATAATTTTTTGTTGTCTTGGCCAGTATTTTCTTAATATTTTTATTTGCCGTTTCAATTGCTCCATTTATTTGTGGACGATATGGAGATGAGTTTAGATGTTGAACATGGAAGTGTTCGAGTAAATCATCTACGATCCTATTGTTTAGATTTGAGCCATTGTTTGTAATTATCGCTTCCGGAACTCCATACCTAACAATGATGTCCCACTTGATGAAACTTGTAACGTTCTTGGCAGTAACATTTGGGTAAGAGTTTGCGTCAATCCATTTAGTGAAATAGTCAATAGCAACCAGGATAAACTGGTGTCCATTTATGGCCTTGGGGTTGATTGGACCAATCATATCAATACCCCACATTGAAAATGGTCATGGCTCGGACATTTGATGTAGCTCATTTGGCGGTGCATTGATTTTATCTTCATAAACCTGACATTGATGGCAACATCTCACATGTTGGATGCAATCTGATTCTATTGTCATCAAATAATATCTCAATCTCATAATCTTTCGGGCTAAAAGATGTCCATTCATGTACGGTCCACATTCACCTTCGTGAATTTCTTTCATGATCTGTTCAGCTTTTGTAGAATCCACACATCTTAACAGTGGTGAATCAAATGATTTCTTATAGAGGGTTTGACCACTGATGAAGAATTTATTGGCTACTTTCCTTATAAACTTCCTGTCACCCGATTGGTTCTCTTGAGGAAATTCTCCTAATTGAAGATATCTTTTGATGTCATGATACCACGGTTCATTGTCGAACTCTGCTTGGACCATCATGCAATGAGCTAGTTATTTAAGAATATTGATTCTCAATATTTTTATATCCATATCATCTTTAGTTTGTAGTAAGAATGACAAAGTTATAAGAGCATCTGCGAAATGATTCTGAGCTCTTGGGAGATAATCAAATGTTACCTCTTCGAAACTTTCTATCATCTCTTCTAAGTATCTGTGATAAGGAATTAACTTGGCGTCTCGAATTTGCCACTCACCAGTTGTTTGCAATATGATGAGCATAGAATCTCCATATACTTACAACCTTTTTACTCTTATTGAAAGGGCTAATTGTAAGCTGATAAAGCATGCTTCGTATTCAACAACGTTATTAGTAGATGAAAATATCAATTTTGCAGATACCGAATAGTGTTGGCCTTTTGGGGAAATCAGTACTGCCCCAGTTCCTGATCTAGATAAGTTGGTTACACCATCAAAATATATGATCCATTTATCGTCAACCAGTGTTAATATGTGATTATCAAGTTGTTCTTCAGGACTGGCAATATTCTGCGAATTTTCTGCCAACATGTTTGCTATTGCTTGTCCTTTGACTAACTTTTGGGATGAACTTTTGATGTCGAACTCAGATAACAAGACTTGCCACTTTGCTAATTTCCCGACCAAGGAGGATTTCTCAAGAAAGTATTTGATCGAATCATTCTTGGTCACTAGCAAAATTTGGTGATGAAGGGTGTACTGTCTTAATCTGTGTAATACCCAAATCAATGCAACGCATGTCTTCTCAACTGCTAGGTAATTTAGTTTTGATGTTGTGAATTTCCTACTCAAGTAATAAATGGCTTGTTCTTTACCATCATTTGGTCTTCTTTGTACAAGCACCGCTCCTAACGACTTATAGTGAATCATCAAATATAAGATCAGTGGGACTCCAGGAATTGGTGGTATCAACACCGGTGGGATACCAAATATTCTTTGATCTTGTCAAAAACTTGTTAACATTCCGTATCCCACTTTACTTTGGCATTTTTCTTCAATAGTTTGAAAAATGGTTTAGCAGTATCAGAAAGTTGATATATGAAACAAGTAATATAGTTTAATCGCCCCAACAAACTCCTCACTTCTTTTACTGTAGAAGGAGTCTTTAAGTTATATATTACCTTGATCTTGGAAGGATCAATTTTAATGCCCCTGTTACTAATCACAAATCCTAGCAGTTTGCCAGATTTCGCCCTAAATAAACACTTGTTGGGGTTCAGCCACAACTTATACTTTCTAAGTCTTTCGAACAATTTGTGAAGCACCTCAACACGATCTTCTCCTTATTTGGATTTTGCAATCATGTCATCTACATATACCTCGATTTCTTTGTGCATCATGTCATGAAACAAAGTTGCTATTGCCCTTTCATATATGGCACTGGCATTCTTCAGATCGAAAGGTATCACCTTGTAACAAAATGTATCCCATGGTGTCATGAAGGATGTTTTCGCCTTATCCTCTTTCTTCATGAGGATTTGATTATATCCTAAGAAACCATACATGAACGAAAATGTTTTGAACCTAGCAGTGCTATCCATTAATACATCGATATGTGGAAGCGGGAAATTATCCTTAGGGCTTGCTTTATTTAGGTCGTGATAATCAATGCACACCTGCACCCGACCGTTTTTCTTCATTACGAGTATTATTATGTTGGCAACCCATTCTAGATATGGTACTACTTTAATGAAACCGACTTTGAGTAATTTCATCACTTTTTCTTCTATTTTCTTCGTCAATTCTGGCATTGTTCGCCTCAGTTTTTGCTTCTTTGGTGGAATACTTGGATCAATTGACAAAGCATGTTCAACTATGCTTGGATCAAGGTCTGGCATGTTAGCATAAGACCATGCGAATATATCTTGATATTCCTTGAGCAAATTTGTGATTCTTTCTGCTTCTATTGAGGGAAGACTTTCTCCAATCTTAACCTCTTTAGGATTCTCTTTATCACCCAGATTAACAGTAATCGTTTTCTCTAATGTGAGTGGCTTTAATTCTTCATAACGGATTCATTCTCTTTTGATCCATTCCTCATCTTCATTATTCACTTTAATATCGCAAGTGATCTCCTCAGAAAGATTTGGGTCACATATGAACCTATTATGGATATGTGAATGCTCATGCCTGACATGTAACAAACATGATTAGTATTTGCATACAAAATAAGTAACACACATGGTCCTATAAAATTTTTTTTTGAAATTCATTTTGAAATTTGTTTTGAAAGAACATAAAGACAGAGTTAGTCCTCATATCATTAGACTTTCTTGCTCTTAAAATCATTTTCACAATGAGGAACAATATAGAAACCCAAAGCCTCAAGCCTCATGAATGAGGATAATGTTCATTATAGATTTGCTTTTGTTTCTACATGTCCTTAACAAAACATTTGATCAATTTTATTGAATTGAAAAACGCGATTACATCTACATCAAAAGGAATGTAAATTGTAACTGAACTGAAATTGCAAATGAAATCACAGGAAACTTGAAATTGTGATCAATAAAATGCAATGGAAAAAGTTAGTAGTAAAAGTTCAAGAGAATCTTCCTACTCCAGTACGTAGGTAACTTTTACCTCAGTTATGATAATGTGATGGTATTTTCTTCAAATAAACTCAGCAGAACAGATTCTTCCTCTGCATGTAAGTCTTCTTCTTGAAGTAACTTGGAAGGTTTAGGAAAAGTTTCCTTGATGTGGATATGATGATAGGGAAGCTCTTTAGCTTTACCCTTCCCTATGAATGGATTAATGATGCGATCGCCTCAGCTTCTACAGTCTCCATGGTTCTTTCGAACTTAGCCTTGGCCTCCATGGTGATCTTTAGAGTTATTTGGAATATAACCTATTCCGTACTTCATCCTTGTAGCGAGTGGAGTGATAGATTCCTTGATTCCTTGGGATTTCGATCCAAGGCTATTACCAAGAGTAAATCCATACTAGCATAACATCCTTCCAGACATAATAGATAGTGTTGAGAATTCCATGGATTTTATGATACAATAGTAGAATTTTACACCATTGAGATCATTTCGAAGGAATGATAACTTGGTTCTTCTTTCACTTCAGGCTTGATATACGGTATTGCACTCTCCTTGTAAGTGGTGGAATCTGTCTCCCCATGTACGGCGATCATTTTAACATTAACGACAAATCTAACCTTCTGATGGAGACTTGAAGGAATGATGCCGGCCATATGAATCCAAGGTCTTTCGAGTAACAAGTTGAAAGTTCTCGAAATCCACTACTTGAAAATCAATCAGAAAAGGTACAAGGCCTATGTTTACCTCAAGCTCGATATCGCCAATAACGTCTTTCTTCATTCCATCAAACGAGCGCACTGTTACCTTAGAAGATTTGATAAGCTCTTCACTAATCTCCAAGCGATGCAGTGTGCTTAGTGGACACAAATTAAGTGCAAAATCATTATCGATCAGCACCTGTGACACCTTACCTCTGCATTTGACGGCAATATACAGGGCTTTGTTGTGGAAACGACCGTCAATTGGGAAATCTTCATCAGAGAAGGCAATTTGATCCTTCAGAGAAATAGCGCCAACAAAGTCTTCCAATTGTACTTCATTAATTGTTTCTGAGACATGCACCTCATTGAGAAGCTTCATAAGCATCATTTTATGACTTTCTGAAGTCTTGAAGAGATCCAACAAAGAAATCTGTGCGGTATCTTTCTTAGCTATTCAATTACCTCAAATTCACTCGTATTCATGACTGAGAGTAATTGTTTAATATCTTCTTCGGTTACTCTTTTCTTTTTGCGTTCACTTTTCTTCAGGACATTGCATCTTCCCGACTGAGTTATGGCATCAACTTCCTTAGAAGAGTAATCCCAAGGTACACACTTAGTGTCAACTTTTTTTTTTAAGGAGAGCGATGATCACAGGCTACATTTCTTCTTCTTGAACCTCAGCTGATCAATGGGAAGTTGAATAGTAATTGGTGTGATAAGACCTTTCTCCTCTTTATATTTATCTACCTCATCAAGCTTGATTAGAAATGGTATAATCATGGATACCATGCTTCTATTGACTTCATCAGCATCCATTCCACCGCAACCATTAGGCGTGATTATTTCGTTTTTGAATGCCCATGAAGGAGGTGTATATTTGACACTGTAATTGTATTTACCGCTGTCTTGATCCAGATAATCAACAACTTCACCTTGTCTTCATGCTTTTTGAACAAATCGCCTATCACATCGGCAAGCCTTTTTCTTCTTTTTCTCTTCCTGATCTTTAATCTCCTTGAGATTCAATTGGCTGATCGGGACCACATCCATGCCACCCCATTCATCCGGTACAATGTCTTCATTTTTGAACGCCCATGATGGTGGTGTATATTTGAAGCGGTAATTGTATTTACCGTTGTCTTGACCGAGTAAGTCTACATTTTCATCTTCCCTGGCCGATTTCTAGGTGAAACGCCTTTCACCCTGACGAACTTTTTCTTTCTCCTTTTCATCCTGATCTATTTTAACTTGAAGCATTTCTTTCTTGGACAGAGCTTTCTCCTCAGGACTAGTTTCATCATCCATATCACCCCAGCCATCAGGCACAATCACTTCATTTTTGAATGGCTATGGTGGTGGGGTATATTTTACTTGGAAGTTATATTTTTCGGAATCTTCTTTCAAGTTGTCTACAATCTCACCTTTTAGGAGTGCTTCTTGACGAAAGCGAGTATCTTCTAATTGAGAAGCTTTAATCTTGATTTCATATTCATCTTTATCGTCAGACTCAATCACTATATCTTCTTCCTTAATCATGTTTACTGTATTATGCTCAGGAAGAGGATTCTGATGTACAAATGGCTCGGGCTCTTGGAAGTTCAATATCTTCTTGTCAATGAGCTGTTGAATCTTGTACTTTAGAATGGAACAATTATCCACATCATATCCCCTTTCTCCCATGTGATAGGTGCAAGTTTTTGACTCATCATACCAAAAAAATTTCGCAGGATTATCTCTCAGTACTTCCTTGGCCATCATATGCCTTTTCGGAAGCATTGGTAATAGCTTTGATAGGGGTTGGGGCAACGATGTATATTGCCTCACGAGCCTTTTATTTTGGCTCGAATTGCCTTGGATTTTTCTAAGCAATATTTGATTGCTTCGAAAATGATACTTGATGAGTACTTGGACTTGACACCATAGCCACTTCTCGGATGGGTTCTTCATATTTTTTTTTTCGGAGTAAGGCCTTTGTGTTGCTGTTTCTCGAGCTTTCTTTTCTTTCAAACCCCATTCAATTCTTTCTCCCACTTTTACCAACATGATGAATGTCTGACAGACCTGATACATGAAGCTTGTCGTAATACTCAGTTGACAATGATTTTAGAAAGAGCTCAATGAGCTTGTCTTCACTTATGGCAGGCTTTACTTATGAGGTAACAGTTTTCCATCTCTGAGCATAGGCTCTGAACCCTTCATTCTTCCGTTTCTCGATTCTGACGAAATCCTCTCTGGTGGGACTACTTTAATAATAAACTTGTACTATAACATCCTGAATTCGATCCATTTTTCGGAACCAATAAAATTGATGTTACTTCTCATTTCATTTTAGTGAGTCTTGCCGGAAGTGATCACTTTTGAAATACTAACCAAAAGAAAATGACTAACTAGGAAAACGGTACGTGGACTAGGAATTCGATCGCGAATTGAGCTTCGATTCCGAGAAACGACAAAGAAATATTTTGGGCCAATGTGGGCCGATCCTAGGGAGGTGACGGATTTGGTTTGGCCAACGATGTACGATTGGATTGTGGGTGATTCCGCATGATCAAGAATACGCGTGGTGAACAAATCTCGAACTTAACCGAACGATCGCAACCTCTGAAACTAGCAATAAATCCTTGCGTTCTCTTGATAATCGAGACCGTCACGATTCGAGTAACCTCAAATCGATACGCGTAACTCCTAAATAGCCGCCCGTTTGTGAGAGACCCTACAATTGTAATTGAGTAAATTTAATCGTTGAAATTTGATCCGGACTTGAACGTTGAATTTCGTGGACATACATGACTATTTTGCGAGGACGATGTCGTTTTACTATGGCCAATTATATTTGGGATTGGTACGGTCGAAAAATGGAAATTCGGCTCAGAAATGGAAAAAATTACTATTTTGCCCCTAAGCCTTTGCCTTGTATTCCTAATTTTGGGGAAATTATTGAGGGACATTTTGGACATTTTCAGCTCCCCCTTGTGGCCGAAAGTTGTGGACCTAGAATGCCCCAAGATATTTGTTCAAGACTTAATCCCAACCCTTGAAATGAGGGCATGATGGTCATTTTTTAGGAAGTTATTCACCAACCCCACTTAGCTTAAACATTCTTCACTCACTCTCTCCCTCTCATTTCTCACCTCACCTTGCACTGGCCACTCCCCTCCTCTCGCCATTCTCCCCTCTCTCCCTTCCTCTCGCTCATGTGAGCCGTCACTTTCGCCGAGCACTTTTGCCACCCATCCCGAAGCTCTTCCACACGCCGTCCACCCCGCCTTGTGTAGCCATCATCACCATCTCGCCATTTCCTCTCTCTTTTACATTTGGCGCCATGGACCAACTCGATCAACCCGCGGCCACGCCACTACCGTCCGCCCAAAAGCCTCCATGCTCCCGTCACTACCAGTTCGTTGTTTGCCCATCTTGCCTCACCACTGCCACCGATTGTCCCATTCTCCCTCTCCTCTCCCCATCCGCCACCAACCAACACCACCCGCTCCCCTTCGCCGTGAACCGCCCGTCACTGCCGCCGCCCAAGTGCCACCGCGAAGAACTCCGAAGTGCCGCTATGAGACCAGCTCGGTCCACCCATTTCCCCAGCTCGGTCAGCCACCTTTGGGAGCCTAAAAATTAGGTAAGTAATTAATCATAAACCCTAATTAGGCTACTAAGCATTTCTAGATAGGTTTAGGGTATTTTAGTGGTTAATTAGTGTAATTCTAGGGTAATTATTGGGTTGATAATAGCGGCTGGTGTTGTGGTGATTTTAGTGGATTATTATGTTGATTTGGAGGCGGATTGGAGACCTAAATGTGCTAATTTGTGGCTGTCCATATTGGGATTAAATTGGACTAAGTTTGGACAAATTAGGGTTTAATAGCGTAATTGTTGAGGGTGCTTGGATTGACCGATTGGTGGTTGAATTGTGCTCGGTTGTTATCAATTTCATGATGCCATGTCGCATGCATATTGTGGCCGTGTATGGAGTAGCATGGCGGGTCTCGAGTGTGCAAGTTTGTGTTGTGCTAATTGCATAAATTATGTGCCGATTGTGTGCCGAAGCCAAATTTCATTGAATTGCTTAAAATGGGCATATTAATAGGTTAATTGGGCATGTAGTGGCTAATTTGGATCGAATGATTCTTCAGGCATGCTAAAGTGTTATTTGAGCATGTCGTGACATTGGTTTGAGCATGACTTGGCATGATTTGTTTGTGTGCCATTATTGGAATTTGATGCTCATTGTGCATCGTGTTATTGCCCGAGTGCTGATTGCATGACCACGAATTTCGCATGTTGAGCATTGGCTTGATACGAGAATTGTGTGAGTATGCGTGCCGATATGAACATGTGATCACCTAATCGCCCTAATGCGCATTTTACGTAGAGTTCAGATAAAATTTGGCTGTGTGCACGTGTGATCACATAAAGCCCTAATGCATTTTACGCGGTGTATTGACCCCATCCTGATGCGTTTTACATGGGACGATGCCCAGATTGCAGAAAAATGGCCAACCTGATGCGTTTTACGCGGGTTTGGTTCGTATATGGAGATCAATGTCGCGCATGATGCGTTTTACGTGGGCTAGAGACACTGGGCTTGATACGTTTTACGCGGGCTAGGAAGTGTTGGATATTGATATGGACTTGATGCGTTTTACACGGGTTAGACCTGATGTGTTTTATGTGGGTCGAACTATAAATAAGAAATTGGCAGTGTTCAAGTGTGCATTATTGAGCTCAATTATGAGCATAGATATATTGGTGGCATATGTGTGCAATAGTGCATTGGCAATTGTGCAATCATGTGTGTATCGGTGAACCGTGTGTGATGCAGACATCAAGAAGCATGAGCATATGTATGGCATACGAGTGACTAAATATATTCATGTATGTTCCACTATTGCGGTTGTATATGCCTAACCTGCAAGGTCATTTGTGTGATCGATCTGGGCTCGAGAGCCTAGGTCAATTGATTATTGGTTGTTTTGCTGGTTGGGTGTGATTGTTGCCTGCCAGGAGGTACAGGATAGTCTAGTTTAGGTTTAGGGGGTTTTACTGGCTGAGATTCGTTCTTACGGTTGTTAAAACCCAACTTTTCAGATCCCCGGCCTTGAGGATGTCCGTAGTGCCTATTTGTTTTGGGATCCCATCTCGGATAGACCGGGAGGTGATCAAGTATTCCGTAAGGAACGGAGATACGTACATTAGGCATTTTACCACCTTATAGGTCGATGTGGGCAAGCAGCACTTTCAAGCCTACGAGTATATAGCTTGGTATTTTAGGGACTACTCCGGGATCTATGGGCCCCTCAAGACTTTTAATGTCCCGTTCAACGAGTTAGGTGATATAGATCCCCAACTGTTGACACCTAATTTTTAGCTCATTTTTGTCATATTTTCAAAAATTTCAAAATTAGGTCTAGAGGTCTTGGCCAAGCCTGGAAACCTATTTCTAAAAAAAAAAATATTTTTTTAGCATTTTTTTGCATTTTTCTGAATTTATTTTAGTCAAAATAAATAAGAAAATCAAGAAAAATAGTAAATGGAATCAGAAAATTCCATAAAAATAGTCAATAATCTTATTTTACATCCAATCTCATAAATACACTTCCAATTTTAGAAAATCTCAACCGGGTATATGTTTTTCCCAAAATTGGGCAAAATTAAATCCGAATTGAACCAAAAATGAAATGAAATTTTTTCTAGACATTTTTAGATAATAGTGTCTTCACAACAATTGATTCTGGGACCTTTAATTACATCATGGTCAGTCCAATTTCACAATTTGATGTAAAAATAAAAAATCTCCAAAAATTAATTGAAAATTGAGAATTTTGAACCTAAATTGGAAATCGTGCCCAAAATGAAATTGATGAAATGTGAGACTATCATTTCTAGGGTTAATTAGGGGTGGGTAATGCCTAATCAGGTCATTAAGACCTCGAATTGAATAAAATCCTATTAACCTGGATATAAAAATAAGAAAATTTTGGGTACAATTAGAATCAAAATTGGAGAAAATTATATGTTTGGGTTCGGAACATGCTGGGGAATGCAAATTTGAGGTTTAATTTGAAAAATTCGGTCAAAATAAGGTTCAATTTGCATTTTTGATCAAAACTGGAACTGCCAAGTCAAACGAGTCAACCCGACCCGACCCGCACAGTTCGTCTTCCTTACCCGGCCACGACCCCCGAGAAACCCAGAGGAAAAAAATGATTCATACCTGTGACTTCGTTGACTAATTCCAGTTAATTAGCACATTTTTAATCAAATTTTCCATCTGGATATTATCCAGCTGGCTTCATTCAACAACCCAAACGGATTAACATTCGGTTCCAATCGAATTTTGAGTGGGAAATCAAGGATGAAAAAGAGAAAAAACTAAAGAAAAAAGAAGAGAAGGTGTTTGACGACTTTCCCAAGAGAGAGAGAGAGAAGAGAGAAATAGGGAAAAACAACGAAAAATCTAGAGAGGGAGAGGGTTGAGGATCCCCTCACGAGTGTCCGGCGTTGCCATATACTGCGGAGCGCCGATGAATCGTGAAGAAGCTGTGATCTTCCCCTCACGGCTTGAACCAGACAAAGCTTACCGCAAAGGCCTGAAAATCGATCTCGACCGGCGCATTTGGACTTGTTCTGTGGAATCCAGAAGCACTTGGAGGACGACTAAACATCAAGGAACAATTCTCAGGTTGCCGATCAACTCAACAATCTCATTTGAAGATTGAACGAAGTAGGTAAAGTCGGCCAAGAACCATTTTTTTCAAAATTTTCCAGAATTCGATTTTGTATTCGATGTGCATGTTTGAGTGATTTTGTTGTTGAATCTTGGTATTTTGATGCTCATTATTAGTTTTTACTCATTGCTTCTGTGATTTGATTGCATTTTGGACATCAAAAACACTTGAACCAAGTCAGTCTCACCATTAAAACCCTTGCTGGAGCTCGGTGATCCCGCCGGAGTATTGCCGTGACTGTAAGGCCATTCAGGTTAGTATTCCTTGACCTTTGTTTGGTGTTTATTAGTGATAGGAATCGTTTTAGACGGCTAAAGCGAGTAGAATAGGGATTTTGAGCTTTGATGAGCACGATTTAGGTTAATGGTAAATTGGTATTTTCCGATGAAATTTTCACCGGTCAGTGACGGTCCAACGCCAATTGGCTAGTTTAGTTTGGTAGAGGGTAATACGGACTTAATCCAGGACAAAAAATCATCGGAAAAGGACACCGAAAGCTCGCCGACGGTGAGCTCAAACCGAGGACCTTAAAAATGTCAAACACAACTTCATGCCTATAAGGTGTTTGTGAAAATGCTTCAATGGAAATTGCCCAAAATGACACTGTTTCGGCATTGGGTTTGCCGGTGGAGGTGATCGGCGTTGACGCTGACGATGACCAGTTTGCACCGGACTGAATTGGTCCAGTCTAGTTCACCCTCAGCGGGAAAAAAAAAAAAATAAAAAAATAAGAAATCTGAAAAATTCTAAAAAAATCACAAAAATCACAAAAATCATAAAAAAATTTAGATTTTCTTAGAAAATTCGAAAATTTGCAGAAAATTCATAAAAATCAAAAAAATTACAAAAAATTCAGAAAAGTACAAAAATTTTCAGAAAATTCATAAAAATTTCAGAAAATTTAGAAAATACAAATAAAAATTTGAAAATTCTAAAAGTTAATAAAAATTGAAAAATTGGAAAATTCATCAAAAATTTCTAGAAAATCATAAAAAATCATTTGTTGGTTTAAAAAAAAATTTTGGAAACAAAAAATTCAAAAATTTTAAAAAAAAAATTCACAAAAAGGTCCAAAAATAGCCATAAAAATGAAATTTGAACAAAAAGGGCCAGGAGCCTCGCCGGAGGGTCCAAAAATAATAAAAGTTTTATAAAAACTTAGTTTAGGCTTAATTGTCTTAGTAGATTTGTAATTAATGGCTGAGTTAATGGCGTTGTTGAGGGTGATTTAAGGCCAAAAAAAAAAAATTTATATTTGAGTGGGGCCTTGGCTGAGTTTATTGAAAATCAATTTTAGAAGTTTGGAATGTTTGAAGTTGAGGTTTTGGTTTGGCAGATTGCATAAATACAAATGCTAGAATATGTCCATTGTTTGTAAAAAAATGCATGTCTTGGCATGGTATTCTATTTGAGAAAAAAATAAAAATTTGAAAATTAATGATTAAAAAATTTGGAAAATCATAAAAAATCATGGTTTGGATTTGGAAAACAAAAATTTGACACAAGCCTAGCATAGGTTTAAAGCTTGATTTTGAGGGGTTTTGATTAGAGCAATTATTTGATGAGCTAGGCCCCGGGGAGAGGCGGAGGCTCCGCAAAAGGTCAAGATTCGAGAAAGTCTGGGGCGCTGCTCCCGTCGCCGCCGCCGCGCCCTTCCTCCTCATCGGGCCGGGGGCGGTGCCGTCTTCTGCTGGGGATGGTGAGGAGCCTCGGGCTAGATATAGATCATGCGGCTGGGGATGGACGAGGAGTGGCGATCTTTGGACTCTCTTGTTTTTCTTAATGCCATGCCAGGAAGAATGCATTTGCTTGAAACCAAAAATCAAACCGAACCAAACCCGAACAAAACCGAACCAAATAAGCTTATCGGTTCGGTTCCTATTTGTTCGGTTCAAGGAGAACCCTTAACAGTTCGGTTCGGTTCGGTTTTTAAGAAAATCGAACCGAACCGAAAACCCCTACCAAATAGCACTAAAAAATCTAAAAAAAATAAAAAATTTTGAAAATCCACATAATGATTAAAAATCATTGTGGCCAGTCATAAAAAGTGAAACTTGGATTTTCCAAAATGCCTAAGTGGCATAATTTCGAAAATTCCAAATTTAGGGCCAAAACCCCTTAAAAACCTAAACCCTAAGAAGTGAAATGAACAAACTATTAGAGTTTTGTTAGGGTTTGGGTAGATTTTCATTTCTAGTAACCAAATTAGGGTTGCTGTGATTGACTTGCCATTGGATGTGTATTTGATTCTTGGATGCTTAATTATTTGTCCATGATTAGATTAGTGAAGTGACTTTAGGGATCCGTGTGATATGCTAGATATGCCATATTGTTCTTAGGCACCGAAAGGGCATTAATGGCCTCAATTTGGGATCGTTAATATAACCAAGTTCCTTATTCGGAATCTTTGGTTCGTATGATTGCGATACTTTTCTCGTACCACAATTAGGTTTTTAGTCAACCTACTGTAAATGACTAGTGACGACTCCAAGTTTAAGTTTAGATCAAATAAACTCCACTGTCGCGTGAGGTATGGTCTGGGAGAGGCCCGTATAGAAAAATACTTTCATCATAAAGCACACGAGTGCATGGCACGTCAAGCTTGGCGACTCCGCTAGGGAATCTTAAATTTCTAAGTGGACTTAGGCCTAGATAGAATGATACGCATGTATTTGTACTCACAAGAATCCCAAGTACGTTCCACTAATGGCGTGTTAAATGGTGATGCAGGTGGGAGGTATAAGGGGTGTAGTCTATGCTTACCTTTGTTTTGTAGGATGGTGTTGGGATTGAATGTGATTTTGATCAAATTTTAGAAGTGCTGTTTGATTATAAATTGTTGTGCTTGCCTTTAAATTGCTTTAGCACTACACTTTTTGCACATACCACCCGTGGCTCAACCCCAGCTACATTTAGGATCACCCTTAGAAGGTATGTATTTAGGCGAAATTGTGAGCCGATTGCTCATAGGATCGTTTAGATACAATACCGACCACCGAGATGGAATAATATTTTGTTACTTTAGGCTGATCGCTTATTGGAATGGAATTTCTTGTCTATTAAAGTGGTGACCTTGAGCTTTTAGTATATCCTACCCTTTTAGGTGTCAAAACCTCACTTGTTGCATATGCTTGTTTTTGTGGTTGGTACACCTAAAACCAAGCAAAAATGTGTCAGTAAGTAAGTGTTATTCCACTTCTCTCATCTTTTCAATTATGCAAGTTAATTGACACAAGTTTGTAAAAAAAAATGCCCAAATGACAATTAATGTTTGGTCAAAATGCCTTTTTGTATTAGAATGAATGAATAGGCTGATATGCTCCATTTGGTCACATTTGTTTCATTTCTAGATGGAATGTATAGGTCCATGGCGATTTCCAATGTAATTCAAGTAGATTGAATGCTCGAGATGTGACAAGTACAATCCTATTTGCCGAAAGTTTAGTTTTGATGTATTCGAAATTGTAAACCCTATGATAGGACTTTATGGTCAAAATGGAGCATGTCAAAAGCCATTTACATTAAACATTGGTTTCATTTACATTTTCAAGTATATGCTCTTTTAAGGCATAAATGGATTAGAAGTGGCATTTGTACTATGTCATAAGAATGTATTTGCCTCCATTTTATCCATAAGAGGACATATAATTAAATGGGGGCAGTTTAAATTGATGTATAATCCATGGTGATTAATAATGAATTTTTTGCATAATTAGGGCCGATGGGAAAATTAGACATTCAAATGGTTTCTATTCCGCAAAAAGAGCTCATGGCTTGGTGGAAGGGCATGACGAAAGATAACTAGATTTATGTTCAAGATAAGTTGGTCCAAGCATTGGCGCATTTTTGGGAAATTTCCGCTGCCACCTTCTAATTCGGAGAGTATGAATTGACGCCAACTTTGGAAGAGTACCAAGCCGCCATTGGAATTAATTCCAAGCTTAGGGTCGTAGAGCCACCTGTTGGACTTAGCCCCATAATCATTCTTGCAGAATTCTTTAACTTCAAAGCTTCAAAAATTGAAAAGTTGATCAAGTCAAACACGGGCAGATTTCCGTTGTTCTTTTTAATAGCCAAATTTTCCAAACTTCTCGGGAAATGGGAAACACTTCGCTCGAGTTTTCATTCTAGCCTTCTTTGGCTTCATTCTATTCCCCGTATCTAGAACGGGATTCGACCCTTTAGTTGTAATAATGACAAGGCAAGCATGTCTCAAATGGGATTTCTCTAACATGCTTCTTGCCCAAACCGTCATTTCTTTGAACACATATCAAAAGCAGGGAAAGGGAATCTTCCAAGCTTTTGCGGGTCTCCTATCTCTTTGGTTCATCTCACATATTCAACCATGGTGTCATTCCATAAGTATCCGTGAGATTTGTCCAACAATAAATCCCATAGAACAATACCTTCGTATCCAACATAAATTACCCAAATAATCTTTCTTAGATTAAGCCAACTTCATTAGGGCTTTCACTCCTAGTCAAATCCAATGGTGGATCAATTGGCCAAAGATTAGCAAGGTAAGGATTACAAGCGAAAAAGGAAACGTAGTACCATTACTTGGGTTGAATGGGGGAGCCGCCTATTGCCCCTTGTGAGTTGTTAGACAATTTGGGATGCTTCAATAAGTTCTATCGACATGGAACCCTGAAGAGTTCATTTTCGATATCCCAAATGGGATTATACCTGAACAAAAGAAGAAAATCCTTCGAGCCAAGGTTCACAAAACTATCTTTTCTTTGGATAATTCACCTTCACAAGTAGTGGAATGGCTGAAGAACTTAGAAGGAGACATGAAGATTTATGGCATCCAAGGAATACATCACGTGGATGAACAAGTAAACGACCAATTAATGTGAAGCCATATGTTCCATTGAGCATTATAACGGATCCTGAGGAGGAATATGTCCCAGAATACATCGTCCCACACGTGCCTGGGGTTGAGCCTTATATCCCGAAGAAGTCTTGATTAATGTCGAAGAATGGGAATCCCTGATCAAGGAGTGGAAGGATTACCACAGGGCAGAAGCTACCTTAGCTAGCAAGAAGCCTAGATTTGGATGATTTAGAGTTCCCATTCGAGTTCAAAATCTCTTTGTAAAGCAATCTTGGATTTTATATGAAATACTCATTTTTCAAAATTCATTTGAATAAATTCAAAATCATGATTAAAAGGAAGGATCACCATGGATTATAATTCTTTGAATGGTATGATCCCTTGAGAAAAGCATGGATGAGAAGTTTTATACAAGGCTAAGACTTGTGTAAAAGCTCTTATCTTTGTAAATCACAAGAAACCATACAATTAAAAGAATGTAGGTTTCGTGATCATTTCACCAATTGATGCGGGAGCATCCGAGACTACTTAAATATCCTTAAGTCTTGAGCAGGTTCCTTCAGCAAAACAAACACTATCAGTACTTATTCATGCCAAGACTAACTTCGGTTACAATTTGCTTCGATGGATTAAGGAATGATGATACCAATATTAAAATTCGTTACTGATCGATGCTATATCAAAAAGGGAGTTATTCAGGATAAGTTCCGTAGTGATTTAATGTTCTTTGGAAGTGGATATTTGCTGGTTATTATTGATGGACGAATTTTGAAGGCTGAAGAGTTAAGACTCCTAGTCCCCATGTTGTTTATTGCATTCCCTAGTTCCTAGACCTTTAATGCTATTCAGTCTTGTTTAGTCTTTAATGTTTGGGTAGTTCCCATGTTGTTTTCAATTCTGAGTCTAATATCTATATAATGAGACATATTCTCATTTGTAAGGGGACGGGTTGAATGAATGGAAATTCCTCTTTGTGAGTTGAATTATTATTTCGATTCTTTATCCAACGTCGTTGGTGGTGAATCAAACAGTTCTTTATCCTTGGTCGGTGGAATTTCCTTTAAGCCTTGGTGGTGAACTGTAATTATCTCGGTCCTTTATCCTAGACTGGTGGCTTGTGCCTTTAGGCTTAGGTGATAGACCTTCCATATCCTCGAGTTACAAACATCCCCACAAACACAGTGCCTCGTCCACTTCCTCCCGGAATCGCTCACTCCACAGAGCTTATTTGTGGAAACTCAAAACATGAAAGTTGTAGATCGACGAGTCCTTGATCTGTGGCTTTTGGAATCGGGTCAATCCGACCTGTATTAAGGAAGTTACGCCCATTTTTCTGAAATCGCACAGTCCTGAAATTTTCTGTTTGGAGTCACTCGCCCACGCACGCATCAAGTTGGTATCAGAGCTCAAGGTTGAACTTATATTGAGTGATTCCTTTGTGTTGTTATTTTCTACTTATCATGGATGACGAACAAGTTCCATGAGGCTTGACTTTGGAGCAAGCGCACAACCTAAGGCGAGATCGTGCTATAGAGAATCTCCAAAGGCAAATGGGGCGAATTCTCAATCTCCTAGAGAACCCGGCGAGACAAGAGCAACCCAAAGGCGTCCCGATGTTCAGCGACACCATGACGATTCAGATTCGCATCACAATTCTAATGATGATTCTGATTTCCTTTGGAGGCAACTCTAGTGCCTCTGAGCACCGAGTTCGAAGAAGAAGAAGGCACCATGAGAATGACCGTGAGATTAAAACAGATGTACCTGAATTCGAGGGTAGTCTCAATCCTGACAACTTTGTTGATTGGCTCCATGCCATTGAACGAGTTTTTGACTTCAAGTCCTACTCGGATGAGAAGAGGTGCAAAGTCGCTGTTCTGAAACTTACTAAATATGCTTCTCTATGGTGGGAGAATTTAAGGCATCAGCGGGCTAGAGAAGGGAAAAGCCGAATCAAGTCTTGGGATAAACTCAAGAAACTCATGAAGAAGAGGTTCTTGCCCGATACCTATAAGCAAGATCTGTTTCTCAAGTTGAATTCCCTAAGACAACAAGGGATGAGTATTGAAGAATATATTCGTGAGTTCGAACAACTCATGATGAGATGCGAAGTTCCAGAAGTTCCCGAGCAAACCATCGCTCGATTCCTTGGTGGCATGAATCGGGAAATTGCTGATTTGGTTGAACTTCAGCCTTATTGGTCCTTCGAAGATGTTTGCAAGCTAGCAATGAAGGTTGAGAAACAACTAAAGAGTAGCAAGAGGTTTTCTTCCAAAACCTCCTCGAAGGGGACATCCTACTTTAGGGGTGCTTCCTCAAGCAAATATGAAGGTGTTTCGTCGAAAGCTAAGGGTAAAGAGAAGTTGGTGGAACCCGTCAAAGAAACCAGCAAGAAAGTTGATGGTGACACAAGGAAGTGTTTTAAGTGCCATGGCTATGGGCATTTGCAAGGTAATTGTTCAAATCGGAGAATTATGACTCTTCAAGAAATTGAGAAGATCGATTTGGAACTTTAAGAGGCCAGCGATGAACATGACCAGAATGATTCTGAAGCTGAAGAATCCAAGAATATCGTTGAAAAGGCTGATGATGGCGAGCTGTTGGTGATACGGAGAGCATTGCATGCTGAGATATCTCCCCCGAAGAGAAAGAGCAAAGGGAGAACATCTTCCACACCCGTTGTACTATTAACGGGAAGGTGTGTACGATGATCATTGATGGAGGAAGCTGCACCAATGTCGCCTCGACAACCATGATTGAAAAACTAAAGCTACCAACATCAAAACATCCTCAACCTTACAAGCTTCAGTGGCTTAGCAAAGGAAGTGATGTGAAGGTAACCAAACAAGCCTTTATATCATTTTCCATTGGGAAGAATTATCGAGATGAAGTTTTGTGCGATGTTATTCCCATGGATGCTTGTCACTTGTTGTTAGGTAGACCTTGGCAATATGATAGAAAGGCTGTACATGATGGGCATAAAAACACATACTCTTTTCACAAGGAATGAAAATGCATTACTCTTGAATCTTTGAGACCGAGCATGATACATCGAAATCAACCTGGGGAGGGAAACACTAGTAAGGAAAATCTTTTCTTGAGTGAAACACAGGTTGAGAGAGCCATTACCAAACAGAAAAATGTATTTGCTTTGCTTATGGTTGAGAAAAAGAGTGAGAAAGAGATACCTATACATCCGAAAATGCATCCTTGTTAAAAGACTTTGCAGATGTGTTCCCCGAAGAATTGCCATCTGGATTACCTCCAATAAGAGGTATTGAGCACCAAATTGACTTGCTGCACGGTGCCCCTCTACTGAACAAAGCAGCATATAGATGCAACCCGGAGGAAACAAAGGAGTTGCAAAGACAAGTCAATGAACTTATCGACAAGGGATATGTTCGAGAAAGTATGAGCCCATGTTCTGTTCCGGCTCTACTCGTACCCAAAGAAGGATGGAACATTCAGAATGTGTGTCGATAGCCGAGCCATCAACAACATCACTATTAAGTATAGGTATCCTATGCCTATACTTGATGATATGCTTGATGAATTATATGGTTCTACTGTGTTTTCGAAGATAGATTTGCGAAGTGGCTATCACCATATCCGAATGCGGGAAGGAGATGAGTGGAAAACAGCTTTCAAGACTAAGGGAGGTTTATATGAATGGATGGTTATGCCATTCGGACTCTCTAATGCTCCAAGTACGTTCATGAGGCTTATGAACGAGGTTCTTTGTTCCTTTATTGGTCGATTTGTTGTTGTATACTTTGACGATATCCTTGTTTATAGTCGAAGCGAGTTGAAACAGGTCTTTAAAGCCTTGAGAGAACAGAAGCTTTATGCCAAAATGGAGAAGTGTGAGTTCTTCTCTTCCAGCATTATATTCCTTGGATATGTGTTTTTGAAAGATGGAATTTCCGTTGATCAATTGAAGGTGGATGCAATGAAAACCTAGCCGATTCCCGAAATCCATCACCGATGTAAGGAGTTTTCATGGCCTTGCTTCTTTCTATCGTCGTTTTGTGAAGAACTTCAATACAATCATGGCCCCTATCACTGAATGCATGAAGAAGGGTTCTTTTGAATGGACAAGAGCTGCTCATGACGCTTTTGAACTCATCAAACAAAAGCTATGTGAGTCCCCCGTTCTTGCCCTTCCTAATTTTGATAAAGTATTTGAAGTTGATTGTGATGCAAGTGGAGTTGGCATTGGAGCTGTTCTTGTTCAAGAACAAAGGCCATTGGCATATTTCAATGAAAAGTTAACTGATTCGAAGAAGAGCTACTCAACTTATGATAAGGAGTTCTACGCCATTGTGAGAGCTCTTGATCATTGGAGTCACTATTTGAGGCCTAAACAGTTTGTACTTCATTCGATCGGGAGGCTTTGAAGTTTATTAGTGGCCAACATAAGCTCAACTCAAGGCATGTCAAATGGGTTGAATTTCTTCAATCCTTTTCTTTCGTTTCAAGTATAAACCTGGCCATACTAATGTTGTTTGCGGATGCTTTGTCAAGAAGATACTCTATGCTTGCTGTTCTTGATTCTAGAATTCTTGGTTTTCAATCCATGAAAGAACTATATTCTGAAGACCCGGAGTTCTCTACTATTATCGATAGTTGCAAACATGGAATTCAAGGTACATATTCTGTCCAAAATGGTTTTCTTTTCAAGGGAAATCGATTATGTGTGCCGAAGAGTTCATTCAGAGAATTGTTGATCCGAAAAGCACATGGTGGAGGTTTGGCTGGTCACTTCGGCGTGAACAAAACTCTTGAAATCCTTCAAGAGCACTTTTATTGGCCAAAGATGAGTGGAGACGTACGTGCTATCATCTTGAGGTGTGCAACTTGTCAAAGAGCAAAGAGTCATTTCCAACAAGGACTGTATACTCCCCTTCTAGTACCATTACAGCCTTGGGAAGATGTGAACATAGATTTTATTGTGGCTCTTCCAAGAACTCAGAGGGGAAAAGATGCCATTATGGTGGTCGTTGATCGGTTTTCTAAAATGGCTCATTTTATTCCATGTCACAAGACGAATGATGCATCTCATGTGTGTCACGCCCAACCCAACTTACCCATCATGGAACACCAAAGCATCCCCTTAACACTTGATTCGATCATGGTCACGACGTCCTTATGGAGACCTCACGACCCAACAACATACTTGAGTATAAAACACATGCGGAAGCAAAATATAACCCTCGACAAATAGAGATGAACAAGGAAGCCACACCAATCAAAATATCAAGGGGTAAAACCTCATTCTCATATATAAACAAACTGTTTACATAAAGAACGAGATACATGTACATCCACATCCACTAAAGGTCTAAGTCGGGATCAAGCTAGTATCAAGTCAAAAGGCCACTAATCCAAAAAGTGCTGGGTGGCCGGGTGAGTAGGTCTGTACTAAGGATCGCTATAACAAAAGGTAGGGATCCCTATCGCAAAAGTCCAACCGACTAGTCTAGGGTGCAAAATCTCATTTTGGAATCATCCGGGCTCGCTTAAGACTCATTTTGACTCCTTTGAAGAAAAGCGAAATGGCATGAGCTCATCCACGTCCATGTCGGGGTCCTTTCTTTGAATCAGATCCCTTGACCCTCCGAGCTATGCAAAGGCTAAGAGAGTCTTTAAATTACAAAAACCATAAGAGAATCCGTCATCTCGGACAAATTCAACTAAAAGAATGATGCGGGAGCATCGCATCCAGGACATCTGATCAATCCTTAAGTCTTGAGCAGGTTCCTTCAACAAAACAAACACTATCGGTACTTATTCATGCCAAGACTAACTTCGTTTACAATTTGCCGATGGATTAAGGGAATGATGATACCAATATTAAAAATTCGTTGCTGATCGATGCTATATCAAAGGGAGTTATTCAGGATAAGTTCCGTAGTGATTTAATGTTCTTTGGAAGTGGATATTTGCTGGTTATTATTGATGGACGAATTTTGAAGGCTGAAGAGTTAAGACTCTAGTCCCCATCATTTTATTCATTCCCTAGTTCCTGGGCCTTTAATGCTATTTCAGTCTTGTTTAGTCTTTAATGTTTAGTTCCCATGTTGTTTTCAATTTGAGGGTAAATCTATAAATGGACATTACTCATTTTGTAAGGATGAGTTGAATCGATGGAAATTCCTCACCAGTTGAATTATTAGAGAACTGACGGTTGGTGGTGAATCAAACAGTTCTTTCCCTTGGTGGGACTTTCCTTCCACCCGATCAGTATGAATATCGCCTCGGAATCCCAAAAAGTGGAGGCGGGTCCACGCATCCTAGGGGTAGGCTCAAATGTTAGGTTTACCACAACCGTGAGACTAGCTCAGTGAATCAGATACCTAAACCTAGGCTAGGCTAGAGTGTGTCTCTTACGGAACAAAATCAGACATTCAAGCCATACAACATAAATCTCAAAATGTGATTCAACGTGATTCAACCCCTGCAAGTTTAGTGCAATTCAACATATATATATGTACACCCACATACGCACATACGGGCAGGCGTTACTTCACACACGCGTGCTCATCTTCTTTAAATGGTTCAAGCCACTCAATCATCGCATTCCACATTTAATGCCTCATGCGATCATATGCTAACAATTCTCACAATCTCACCACAATCCTGCATGATTCACAACCGCACAATGCTAATGATGATTCAGTTCATTCTTAATCTCTCGACCCGATGATAGGGCCCACCGAGAAGGCCACAACACTTCATGGCCAAGCGATATATTGGCCCGGCCCGGTTTTTGACTTCAAGTTCTTTAGCCTGACAAAGTGCCCGAGGCGCAACACGCCACTTCTCGAATTGGGAGCACGCTACAAAGTGCATGAGGATGGTCGTCTTCCTAAACTCTAACCGCATCGCCTGCTACAAAGTGCATGAGTTTCGGAACTGAACCCTAAGGCAAAGGGATGGTATTGAAGGCCTTAAGTGATCACACATGATGATATAAATTTTATCTTAGCCCAATCCACTCTTTTTAGGGCATGTACCGTGATCACACACAATGCAATGTCACACTCAATCGCAACAATACCAATTCATATCTCAATCTTGACATACCAAGTGCTTCGTGACATGCATTTTCACATCAATGAATACAAATGCTATAACAGTTCAAACATTCACAACCAATGAACACATTTTAGCATTTGAATTCTATCAATTGCAATTCGGCCAAATTGAAACCCTAACTCTAAACATGGCCAAAACACATACAAAACACTCCAATTAAGCCTCCAATGATCAGCCAAGACCCCACTAAGACATATAAGGCATAAACATAGCTTAATCTTGCAAAACAAGCCCAATTGAATCTAAAATCACCATTTTTCATACCAAACCCCAAGGCCTCCGAATTGACTCACCAAGGACAGCAACCACACCCACATTAATCAGCCATACTTCTTGCCCTAAATCACCCCCAACAATATTTTTAACTCAACCATTAACCACACAATCATTAACAACACTAATCTAGTTTAAAATTCCACAAATCAAACTAACTAAACACAATCAAGCCTAATCTAAGTTTAGGTATCGACTCACGTTTGATTGCACCACTCGGGGAAGATGATGATCATCTACTCGCGTCTCGACGACGCCCAAGGCGGCGGCTCACGGGCGGCGGTCCGGCTCTCTCTCGGCCACGGGCGGCTTGGTGGCTGGTTTGGGCGTCAGAAAAAGGGGAGAGGGAAGAGGCGACGGGCCTTGGGGCTCTACGGTCCTCCACGGGCGGTCCTTGGCCGTGTCCCTCACTCCCATTACCTGTGCCCTACTGATGAAGGCAACGATGGGGGCTGGTTCGGTGATGATGATGAAGAACGAAAGAGAGAGGGAGAGACGAAGGAGAGAGGAAGACGAAGGGGGAGGATCGGCCGAATGAGGAGGGGAGAGAGTGATCGTGAAAGAGGAGAGAGAGAGAGAAGCTTATCATCTTGGTCAAAAGTTGGTCAATCTCTCCATAGTGGAAGCCAAGTGTCACTCTTCTAAGCCCCCTTGCCTAAAACACCCTTGCATCCAAAGGCCCACATTCATTTAAGATAATTATTGAGGGGCATTATGGACTTTAGCCCCTAACCAACCTTTAACTACTCTAGTTAACCTTAACTCACCCTAGTTAAACCAAAATAAACCCCAAAATTCGGAATTAAGCCTAAATGGTCCAAGGGCAATTCCAAGTCTTTTTGCCGTTCGAACCGAAATTCCATTTTTTCGCACCCATGTGTCCCACGTGTGTGTGGCCAACATTTTCTGGCGTCGGAATCTTAAATTTAGTCCGTCGGGTCCCCGAAATTCGATATCGAAATCCGGGTTCAATTCGTGAACAACTCTCTCAATTTCAATTTTTCCGAAACTCTCACTAACGGTGGCTGTTTTAGGAATACATAAGCGTGTCGACTTAGGGCTGTCCGAGTCTCAATGGTTCCGATCATCGAGAGGAAGAGGGTTTATTACTAATCCGGGGTCACGATCACTTGGCTCGAGTTCGAGAGGATTGGTTGGCCACGAGCAGACGTTTGGTTAAGCAAAAGAATCACCCGCGATCCGGTTGTGCATCGTTGGCCTTGGCCATACCATTTCCATCACTTTTCCTAAGATCGGCCCCTCACCTGGTTTACAATATTCCCTCATTCTTTCTCAAATCGGCTCCCGAGTCGCGACTAAGTCCCCTGGTCCACGTACTAATGTCCTAGTTAGCCATTCCTCATGGTTAGTATCCCAAGAGTGATCAGCCTCCGGGTGAGTCGATTTTGTTTACTCAAATGAAATGAGAAATAACATTCATTTTATTAATCCCGGATATTACATCGAAATTGGGCAAGCATTACAATGTGGCTGATCTTTATTTCAAGGAGATCATTCGCCTTCATGGAGTACCAAAGACCATTGTATCTGCTCATGATTCTAAGTTTTTAAGTTATTTCTGGAAGAGCTTATGGAGAATGCTTGGGACCAGACTTCTATTCAGTACCACTTGTCATCCTCAAACCGATGGCCAAACAGAGGTAACCAATCGCACTCTCACTACGTTACTTCGAGGAATGGTTAGTAAATCTCTAAAAGATTGGGATTGGAAGCTTGCACATGCTGAGTTCGCTTATAATCGATCACCAAGTTATACTAATGGTCGATCACCCTTCGAAGTTGTGTATGGAATCAATCCGCTCACACCGATTGATTTAATTCCTATTCCATCTAATTCACAAGTGAACTTTGATGGCAAAAGAGCGAAGCTGAATCAATGAAAAACTCCATGAGCAGATTCGAAGCAAGATCGAGAAGGCTAACGAGTTTTATAAGAAGAGAGCTAATAAACATCGGAGGAAGGCTCATTTCCAACCAGGTGATCTTGTGTGGTTACACTTAAGGAAGGAAAGATTTCCTTCTCAGCGGAAGAATAAGCTTATGCCTAGAGCTGACGGTCCATTTGAAGTTCTCGAGAGAATTGGCGAAAATGCTTACAAGATTGATCTTCCTGGAGAATATGGAGTTTCGGCAACTTTTAATGTAGGTGATCTTTCTCCTTACTTGGAGGATGATGACTTGCCAGATTTGAGGACAAATCTCAAACAACCCGGGGAGAATGATGCGGGAGCATCCGAGACTACTGATCAATCCTTAAGTCCTGAGCAGATTCCTTCAGCAAAACAAACACTATCGGTACTTATTCATGCCAAGACTAACTCCGGTTACAATTTGCTTCGATGGGTTAAGGAATGATGATACCAATATTAAAATTCGTTGCTGATCGATGCTATATCAAAAGGGAGTTATTCAGGATAAGTTCCGTAGTGATTTAATGTTCTTTGGAAGTGGATATTTGCTGGTTATTATTGATGGACGAATTTTGAAGGCTGAAGAGTTAAGACTCCTAGTCCCCATGTTGTTTATTGCATTCCCTAGTTCCTAGACCTTTAATGCTATTCAGGTCTTGTTTAGTCTTTAATGTTTGGGTAGTTCCCATGTTGTTTTCAATTTGAGTCTAATATCTATATAATGAGACATATTCTCATTTGTAAGGGGACGGGTTGAATGAATGAAAATTCCTCTTTGTGAGTTGAATTATTATTTCAATTCTTTATCCAACGTCGTTGGTGGTGAATCAAACAGTTCTTTATCCTTGGTCGGTGGAATTTCCTTTAAGCCTTGGTGGTGAACTGTAATTATCTCGGTCCTTTATCCTAGACGGTGGCTTGTGCCTTTAGGCTTAGGTGATAGACCTTCCATATCCTCGAGTTACAAACATCCCCACAAACATAGTGCCTCGTCCACTTCCTCCCAGAATCGCTCACTCCATAGAGCTTATTTGTGGAAACTCAAAACACAAAAGTTGTAGATCGACGAGTTCTTGATCTGTGGCTTTTGGAATCGGGTCAATCCGACCTGTATTGAGGAAGTTACGCCCATTTTTCCAAAATCGTGCAGTCTTGAAATTTTTTTGTTCGGAGTCACTCGCCCACGCACGCATCACCAATACTAACATTCTGATGGTTTTCATGAAACTGCTTTCATGTAACGTAAGGCAAAAGGCCCTGAACTTGTTTACAAATTAAAATGGCCGAGGAAGAAACTCGCACTAGGTTAGCTAAAGTGGAGAATCAGATGACGTAAATGGTTGCCATGATGGCAGAGATGAAGGCCTTTATTCTCGCATCTCGAGGGTTTTATCTTACTACCTCGAATGTAGGAATCTCAAATGCTACCGAAGCACCGGTTGAAGATTTAGTCAAGAACAAAGAGCTAGATCAAGAAAATCCTTCAAAGACTATGCTAGAGATAGTAAATTTGGAAGGAGATGATCAAACCAAGAAAGCATCCAAGACAAAAGATAAAGAAGAGGCCAAGAGATTAGCCAAAATTGAAGAATGCCTAGCAAGTCAGGGCTATGAGCATCAAAGGTTCGACAAGTTCTCACCATACGCGAAAGTGGTTGTTCCAGAAAACTATAAAGAATTGGAGTTTGTGAGTAAGTATGATGGAACTAGCTATCCTAAAAGCCATTTGAAATATTATCTCCACAAAATGGCGACATATTCAGACAATATGCCACTCCTTATCACTACATTTCAAGATAGCTTGAAGGAAGCAGCTTTGGCATGGTATATCGCCCTTGACATAGAAGATTTTATCGAATGGGACCATTTGGCGGGAGAATTTCTTCGCCAGTATAAATTCAATATCGAGGTACTTCCAACTGGGAGGACTTAGTCAGAACTAAGAAGCGGAGAAGCAAAGGATTTAGAGCCTACCCTCAAAGGTGGAAGGCTGTAGCCTCGCAAGTCAAACCGACTATAAGCGAGGACGAGCTTATTGAACTTTCCTTGAAGTCATTACCAACTGAGTATTACGACAAGCTACATATATCGGGCTGTCAAACATTCACCATGTTAGTGAAGGTTGGTGAAAGAATTGAATGGCCATTAAAGGAGAAGAAGTCTCAAGAAGCAACAGCACGAAGATCGTATCCTTGGAAGAAAGGATAAAGAACCTATACGTGATGTGGCTCTAGCCCTAACGTTAATCAGGCTTTATTCCCAAAGTAGTCCAATGGTCCTTGGAGAAATCCAAAACCATTTGAGCCAAAGAAAAAACCGGTAAAACAATTCACCCCGTTGCCGTGGCCTTTGTTGAAATTATTACAGATGCTATTGGAAAGGGATTTGATGGCCAAAGAAGTTCCCAAAGATAATCCTACAAGGTTTCCTTGATATGATGAGTCAAAGACTTGCACATACCATATGGGAGAAAAAGAACACGATGTGGACAATTACATAGTCTTGAAATACAAAGTTTAGCAACTTATAGACAAAAAGATATTAAGTTTCCAAGAACCAGAGCCAAATGTACATCAGAACCCTCTTCCTGAGCACAATATGGTAAATATGGTCCTTACAGAGGGAGAAATAATAAGGCCTGATGAAGAAGATGAATATGAGGCCAAACTAGAGACAGCCCGACAAGAAGATGCTCGCTTTCGTCACGGAGCATTCTTAAAAGGGAAAGTCATAGACAACTTGGGAGAAGATTCTAGCAAATACAACTTCCAAGTAAAGTATATTCTACCACCGTGGGCTTTTAAAAATGAAGTGATTATGCCTGATGGTAGTGGTGTCAAATGGGTGGGTTGGGTCGGGTTTGGGTCGGGTCATAAATGGTCCGACCCAAACTGACCCATTAACCGTTTATGACCCATTTATACGCAATGTAATTTTCTTGACCCATACCCAACCCGACCCATACCCGACCCAACCCGTATTGTTAAAACACTTCCATATTTGACTTAATATAATTTTTTATGATTTAAAAAAATTATATTGCTAATTTGTGGACAATTGTTATAATTTTAAAAATTAATTTTTAACTTTTTTCTTTTTTTTTTTTTTTCACAAATCCTGAAATGGATTTGAGTTTTAGTTTTGAATTAAATATAAATGAGATCTTAAAAAATTAACATCTGTTTTTTTTTTAGTTGGATAACACCCATTTAATAATACATTATTTCATACAATATTTTTTAATTTTAATTGCCCATAAAGAAGTGCACAAATATAAAATAATAAAATCAATAATTATAATAATAAATTCATAAAATCCACTCATGTTTGCTTAAATGGGTTGATAATAGGTCATTCCTTTTTTTCAAAGCAGCCATAATGGGTTTTAAAAATAAGAAGGCCAAAATATATTTGTCTTAAATGCCCACTTGTTCTCCCTGCCGCACCTCTTCCTCCTCCTAGTGAGAAGGCATTGTTGAATCCTTCATCCACTGCTAGATTATGGCCACCATGGTGACAGACTATGCAAGTTTTGCAATGATCAATCAAATATCAGAAAGGTGTCACAATGTCTACAATGTTAGCTGTTGTAGTACAGATAGAAATAAAGATTCTCACCCAACAGAGGAGGTAAAGAAATAATCTAGCCAAGCAAGAATTTATGATTTACATGAAGAAGAAAATAAAATGTCTAGATTTAGTAGCTCTAAACCTACTCAGTCAAATCTAGAGCTCCACCAATGATTGCGGTCTCATCATGAGTGAGTTCACCTCCCTTGCCAACATTCAGAAATCAGAATCACAAATCGTGAATATGAAAAAGGAACCATGAGAAAATCAAAATGCAACTCCTTTCTTGAACCCATATGCATGCAAGAATCTTGTGGAAAAGTGTAGCTTTTCGTGTACTTCCTCATTATGACGCAACACTCAGTCTTTAACCTGAAAAAGAAAAGCATTGACTCTGATTATAAGTCATAGCACCACCAAGTATACCAAGAATACATCATTATGAAGACGAGTGCATTAAATCATATGAGTAAACCAAAAGAATGAGATGAAAAAAGTACCTAATGCAAACAGTCTTGAAAGTCAACGATGAGAGACTCCTCATCCAATTCTTCCTCAGGCGGAACTCCAAATAACCAATCTCTAGTGCACAGCTCGGCCTCTCCGCTTTCAGGCGAAAGGGAACTACGATATTTATTTAAAATGCGTCCTCCAATGCTAAAGGCTGACTCTTGAGGCAACGGTAGTGATAGGAATGCTCAATATATCGCGTGCCATGAGAGACAACTCAGGATACCAATGAGAATGAGTCTTCCAATAATCAAGTACATTGAGACCTGCGTACTTCTTTCTATCAAGCCTATTCTCCTCCAAATACAAGTCCAACTGTGACTTAGTAGATTGCGATCCAAAATGTTCACTCTCAAATAAATCATACTCATCAATGTCGTCCCCAATGTTCCCAATGTCCTCAATTGAAATGTTACCTCGACTAGTTGAAGAAGTAAAGTGATCATCTCTAGACATAGAGGTCACATATTCATCAAAAAGCATATACAGCTTTTCTCGAATGCTCCGTACAAATTCCACATGATCATCCATGTCCAACTTCGAATAGCAAAACTCTAACAAGTGTAGCTTATAGCGAGGATCTAATATAGCTGCAAAAGATAACACAACGCTATAACACTTCCAATATTTTTCAAACTTTTTGAGCATTGCCATAGCCATAAAACTAATAGCTTCATCCTCAGCATCCCTTGCTTGTATCAAACGAAATTGAATTTGCCATACTCCATAAAAATATAAATTCGCCGTGGGATATCTAACTCCAGAGAAGAGAGTAGAAATATCATAAAAGGGTTTCAACAAGAATGCAATTTTCTTTGCTCTGACCCAATCTTCAGATGATGGACATGTGACAAAGTTACAATCAATTAACTTCAAATGTGAAAATGCACATTCAAAGAAAAGTGCACCTTCAAGCATTTGGTGCGTAGAGTTCCATCTAGTAGCCACATCTTGACGTACCTTTTTACTTGTCTTCAAGCACGATTGTGCTATACATTCAGCAAATTTTACTCTCCTCCCTTGTGTAGCTCTCACATATTTAACAGATTCTCTAATATTATGTAATGATCCATCAATAACCTTTAGACCTTCTTGTACAATGAGATTCAAAACGTGTGCACCACAACGCACATGAAAAAATTGTCCATCACATAATAAAGAGGATCTCACAGAGGGTGTATTTTTCCAAATATCAACCATATTGTCATTTTATGATGCATTATCTAATGTAATGCTGAAAATCTTTCTCTCAATACCCCACTCTCTTAACAAAGTCAACAATTTTTCCAAAAGAATGGCACCACTATACTGGGGCGGCACATAGGAGAAACACAAGACTTTTGAATGCAATTCCCAATCCTCATTGATGTAATGGGCAAAGTGATTGTCATATAATGATCAAGTAGTGATGAAGTCCATAGATCAGAAGTCAAACATATCCGGCTCGAAAAGAGACACTAAGTTGGATTTCAAATTTCCCTTCTCTTTCTCATAAACTTTGATCACATCACTTCTTGCTATATTCCTTGATATTTGCTTCACATTAGAGTTGAGGTAACTAAACAACTCTCTAGTAGCTTCATGCTTTACAAAAGAGTAGGTATAATTGTGTTTGATTATTGCTCTTGCTAGCATGTCTCTAAAAACAGCTTGGTTGAATTGTACTGTGGAATCATCAACATTGACCTCGCGATTGGGACAATTATCTAAATGACGCAACAAGTTTTTTGTCCCATGGCTAGCCATGTAAGTTACTTCGCATCACTTACATTTAGCCTTTCTCATGCCATCACCATCCGTGAATTTTTCAAATTCAGACCATACAATTGAAGTACATTTCTTGAGCGCTTAGAGCAAGTAGAGTTATCTTCCTCATCCTCATGAACTAAGGATGCAATTCTCGTCTTTCGAATTGTTCGGTAGTTGAATATTCTTCTCGATCCTCGTTAGCTCTTGACATTTCAGCTAATTAGTTAGAAAAACATAAATTATAACAAGTTCATGATTGCACGTTATGAGTTCAACATAAGGGGTAAAGACTGAGTTCATACATGGAAATGTTAATCAAATTAATAATGAGTCACTTGGAATTTTAAACCCCAAAACCCAAGTCTCCACTATCCATCAAAAATTACAGCATCCAGCTGCCCATCCTACAAGACTATACAAAAACTCCAAACAAACAGCAACCTTATGGAGGAACATTAAGACAGTGAGTGGATGCAACAACAAATGAGACTTTCGGTGTAAAGTCAACTATGAGAGGAACATTTAAAACTAAAGAAAACTACGAAAAAATAGCTCATCCAATGGAGGTTTTTAGAAAATCCAGAAACCAGTCCACCAACAACTGCTGTGACCACACCAATCAATGGGAATGACCCACATAACACGAGCTCACAGCGCATTCGAACAAAAAGAGCCCGGCAGAATTCAAGGATCGTGAAGCAAAAGAAAGCAAGCTGTAGGGGAAAAGATCGAACATTCTCACCTCGTGACGAAATTGGTGAACTTGGGATCTCTATTGACCACCAACCGATGAACCTAGAAACCCAGCAACCCAGCGCCTCTGGTATGGATCGTAAGAGCTGAAGTTAGGAGTTGGGACCACAATTAAATTGGAAAGAAAGTGACAAACTAATAAAAAATAAGTTAAACATGTAAATAGTACGTATGCATCTTAGACAAAACAACCTAATCAAGACCTATTTTTCCTAATCATTTATTTAATTTTTTTAGTTTATCTTATATATATATTTTTCAGTTTTTAGTTCAAACCGGAGGACGAGAAGGAACTCAAACTTTTCGGGTTCTGTCTTCCATCCATGCGAGAGTCAAGAGGCAGTAAATTACTTCTGTATCTAAGAGACAGAGAAAGCTTAAAAAACACCCTCTCTGTAATACATAATGCTTTCTAATACATCTGCGGATTATTGAATCCTTGTGCCTCTAATCTCGATGTTCCTAGCGTACAAAGTAATAAGGTTTATCTAATCACAACGCAAATGCTAAAAACCCCTCAGTTCAAACAATGCCCTTCCTAGCTCCAACTAAATGCTACACCATGTTTTCTTTAGACTCACAACTAAAGCAGAAAAATACCGGATTGACTGAGGAAAATATGTTACGGGAGTGCCAACGATGGGACTTCTTCTAAAGTTTCTGGCATGTATATATCCTTAAGAAGACGAACATGGAGGGGAGAGACTCTGTAACTCATGCAGTTCGTTACGGCAAAAGGTGATGAAGAGATCATGCAGACTTAACGAAACAATCAGCTATTAGGCGACTGACATACATACTACTGCTAAGCTAACCATGTAAAAGGGGGGAGGTGGAAAGATCAAGAAGGGAAGTGTTCAAGCGTTTGCAATTTCACCAATCTAATGAACGAAGCTAGCTTTAATCATTTCAATCACGCGAGCACACGGATTGAGCATGTCATGGATGTGACTAATGATATTTGTATTATTAACATGGCATGGCTGAGGCAGGGCAGGAACAAACTGACTGATTTAGATCAATCGTGCAAGGAATTCATCAAACAAGGCAAACCCGAATTCAAAAGCAGCACAAAAGACCAAAGGAAAGAACGAATAGAGAAAATCACCATGGTAGACGAATTCTGCAAACTTAAGAGTCGCATCCAAACACAAATTCAAGTTAGTTGTCTAGGTGAATCAATTTCGTCTTCTTCCTTTTTCTTGCTCATGGCCAGGCTAACCTTCCTCATGCACCAAACCCATTTATACTAACACGACTCAGGCATTTCAACAAACACTTAATGTGCATTCGCTTAAATGGCAGTATGCGGCAATGAGACAGTGAGAATCACAGCCCAATAAATCAGCACAAGTTCATCAAGTCTGAATCGACAGTTATTGATATAATCTTAGACGAGAACAATTTTCGTGCGCACAAGACGACATCGGGAAAAAAAGCTGCAAGATGGAAAACGAAAACGATGTCAGAGATCATCCCGAAGAGCTCGAGAAACCATGCGCGAAGGGAAGCTCCCGATGGGACTTGGGGGAACAGGAACCTGGGAGGGGTGCGTTACCTCTTCGTAGGGGGTGGGGAAGGAGGACTGCAGGTGGGCTTCTTCAGGGTGGGAGGCTTCTTGGCCTTGGGTTCCTTGGCCTTCTTCGACTTCCTAGCCTTAGGGGCCGGGTTCTCTTGGCGGCCTCCGGGCTGGCCGGCTCGGGGGCTGGCTCCACGGCCGCAACAGCTCCTCGGTGCACCGGAGGGCGGGCGCAAAGTTGGCGATAGCGGCGGAGGTGGCTGCGAAGAAGACGGAGAGAAGATCGTGAAGCGAAGGAGGGTTTTTCATAATGGGTTTATTAAATGGGTTGTAAATGGGTTCAGAATATACCCATTTAAGACCCATATATTTTGACCTTTTTTTTGTTTGAAACCCATTAAGGCTGATTTGAAAAAAAAAGAATGACCCATTAGCGACCCATTTAAACAAACGTGGGTTCATAAATGGGTTCTGGACCCATTTGACAGGTCTACCTAATGGTTGAGGCGGTATGGACAATGAGCTCAGCATGCAAAATGAGACTCCATCTTGTATGAGGAGGATCAATTTGAGGAGCAAGAAGAAAGGATCCGATAAGGTGAAAAGTGATTTACCCAAACTTCATTTGAACAAGGTGATATTGTAGACCTCCTTGATCAAGACAGTGGAAAATACAACTTCCGTATTAAGTACACAGCCCCACCCTAGGCTTTCAAAAACGAAACTATTGTGCTTGATGGATGGAGAGACATGGATGAAATCTCAATCAAAAATTAAGTCTTGAGAAGAAAGAAGATCAAGACGAGAAAATGAAGAAAAAGGTTCGACAAGGAGACAGATGATTTGTTCACAAAGCACGAAAACAAGGCTAAATTGTGGATTATTTAGGACAAGACAGTGGCCGTTATAACTACCGTGTTAAATACACACCACCTTCATGGGAATCTAAAGAGGAAAATATCATGCCTGACGGTTGGGATGGAATGGATACTATTGAAACTGACAAAAGCAGTCCATGATTACACCACTATTGATCAATCTTGATGAAATAGATAAGCTTGATGAAGAAAAGAACTATGTTGAACTGACTACTATTGAACTCCCAATTGGTCAACTAAAGATCGAAAAGAAAGAAGTGCAGCCTGTGATCATCATTTTATCTCCAAATGAGAAATTCGATACCAAATGTGTACCATGGGATTACACGCCTAAAGAGGTTGATGCAATAACCAGATTGGGAAGATGTTATGTCCCAAAAGAAGGTGAGCATGAAAAGAAGAGAGCAATTGAAGAAGATGTCGAACATTCGTTGCTGTTAGTCATGAGGACAAGTGAATACGAAGTAATTGAGCAATTGAGGAAGATGCCGGCACAAATTTCCTTACTAGATCTTTTCAAGACTTCAGAAAGCCACAAAATGGTGCTTATGAAGCTTCTTAATGAAGTGCATGTTCCAGAGACGATCAATGAGGTACAGTTGGAAGACTTCGTTGGTGTCATTCTCCTAAAGGATCAGATTGCCTTCTTTGATGAAGATTTCTCAATTGATGGGCGTTCCCATAATAAATGTTGGAGCATCAAATGTTGGAGCAAAGAAGTGTCACGGGTGCTGATTGATAATGGTTTTGCACTTAATTTGTGTCCACTAAGCACATTGCACCGCTTGGGGATTAGTGAAGAACTCTTCAAAACTTCAAAGGTGACTGTACGTTTGTTCGATGGGATGAAGAAGGATGTTATCGGTGACATCAAGCTAGAAGTAAATATAAGCCCTGTGCCTTTCTTGGTTGATTTCCAAGTGGTAGACATTCCAAGGACCTTCAACTTATTGCTAGGAAGGCCTTAGATTCATATAGCTGGCGCCATTCCTTCAAGTCTCCATCAAAAAAGTTCGATTTGTTATTAACGGTAAAATGATTACCGTGCACAGGGAGATGGACTTTGCCACTTACAAGGAAAGTGCTATACCTTATGTCGAGCCGAAGATCAAAGAAGAGCTCAGTTATCATTCATTCAAGATGATTGCCATGATACAAATTCCGCTGGTAGTGTCATGAAGACTCTAGAATTTTCGCATCGTCTATTATGTCTAGAAAAGTGTTATGCCAATATGGATTTAACCATAATGATGGACTTGGGATAAAAGCGTAGGGAATTAAAGAACCCATTATCCCATTTAGCACAAAAAAGAAATATGGAGTGGGCTATAAAGTCACAAGTAATCACCATGGAGGCTGAGGCCAAGGTCAAAAAGATCATTAAGGCCGTGGAAGCCGAGGTGATTGAACCATCAACTCATCAATATGGAAAGGTACGGCTAAATAGTTACCCTATCATTAGATTCATATCAGAGAAAATTTTCCTGGGCCTCCCAAATTGTTTTCAGAAGAAAATTTACGTGCAAAGACCGAGCTTGACACGCTGGGTTTATTCGAAGAAGACATTATCAATGTCATTATCACTAAGGATGAAGACACCTGCACACTGGAGTAGGAAGATTCTCTTGAACCCTTTTCTTATTGTTGCCTTTACAATTTGTCTATTTCATGTTGATGTTGTTTCAATTCAGTTGTAATTTACGTTTCTTTCAATATAGATGTAATTGCATTTTTCAAATTCAATAAAAGTGTTCAAAGTTTTGTTAAAGACATATGGAAACAAAACCAAACCAATGATGAATATCGCTCTCACACGTAAGGCTTGAGGCTTTGGGTTTCCGTATGACTCCTCATTGCAAAAATGGTTTTAAGAGCAAGGATGTTTGGAGATACAAGGATTAGCTATATTCTCTTTATTTCTTCAAAATAGATTTCAAAGTAATTTTCCAAAAAGGGTTTTTCATTAAACCTCATGCATCAATTCATTTTATATGGAATTACTAATCATGTTTGTTGCATGTCAGGCATGAGCATTCACAACTCATAATAGGTTCATATGTGATTCAAAACTCTCCGAGAAGATCACTTATGATATTGAAGGGGATAATGAAGATGATGAATAGATCGGAAGAGAATGGATCCGTCATGAAGAATCAAAGCCACTCACGTTAGAGAAAACGATTACTATTAATCTGAGCAATAAGGAAAATCCCAAAGGGGTCAAGATTGGAGAAAGTCTTCCTTCAGCAGAATTAGAAAAATAACAGATTTGCTCAAGGAATATCAAGATATATTCGCATGGTCCTATTATCACGCACCGAACTCCTGGGTACGTGAGCATCACACATTCGGCTGATTATGGTGCAACACTCCCAGGACGCGTTGCCGACCCAACACCCAAGCAGTGATAAGGCACATGCGGAAGCAATAAATAAAACCCATACAATATAAATATACGAGACCAAAGATAGTACAACAAACCAAACAGGAATATACTTACAAATATATACCTTTTCATTTCTACAAGGAAACCTTTTACAAAGTACTCTTTTTATACAAACTAAAAGATAAGAACAAAACCAACATACAGCAACCACCAGATCAAAAAGGGACAAATGGTTGGGTGAAGGTTAGGCCATCTACAGGGAAGGTCACAGTAAAAAAGGTATGAGCTTCCCTACTAAGGGCTAGGACCTATACTAAGGCTTCCAGTCTGGATCAAACTCGAGGACTCCTCCAAGAACTCTCCTAAGACCCAGACACCTCGGAATCCATGTCTCCTGTTGCAGTCCTCTCATTCTCTGAGTTCGGTTCTAACTCCGGGTTGAAGTATAGTCCTATCTCCTCATCCGAGCCTAACTCTGCAACTTCCCCATCCTCATTTAAATCTAGGTCCATGGCCTCTAGCTCATCTTTTTTCGCCCTCCATTTGATCCGGATCTTCAACTATCACCGAGGCTCCCCATCCATGATGTCATCCTAGACATCCCAATCCTGAGCATCCTAAGGATTTATCACCTCAAAGGCTCCATCATGCCATTTCGTCAAGTGGGGTGTCGAAGGTCTTGAGAGGCCGGCCTATGTTCCCATCAACGCCCTCAAGACACTAAACAATGTACTCCCGAGTCCGATAGAAGTATTCGCCCAACGTTCACAAAAAAACTACCGATCAATATCTTCCATAAGCTTCCCCATTGCTAGAGGGAAATATGTTGGTTATTTGTTGAATTTGTGTCGGAATCCCAAAAGTATAGGTAGCCGGTAGCTTAGGCTCGGGGATGGGGATATGGAAAGTTTGGGTTATACAACAATGAGAACACGTCTCAGTGAGTAAAACCCCTCTAAACGTAGGCTAGGCTAACATACATCTCCTGACAAGCAATATAACACTCAAAAGTCAAATCACAACAATCGACCTAGACCCTCAGCCTAGATCACTCACTTCACTAACCTGCAGGTTAGGCGTTTCAATATAATAATCAAATCACGTACACGAACACACTATCCATACGTACACCATACGTATGCTCATGCTCAATGAGTCTTGCACACTAGCACACTGGCCCATGCATCTTTATGCATTCATGCCATGTTATATTTTGGCTCACATTGCACACTAGCTCAATGCTCAATTATTATTTAATATGACCCGCATAAAATATATCAGGTCTCTTTCTTAAATCACAACACTTCGTGGCCCGCGTAAAACGTATTTCTGATCCAATGTCTCTAGCCTGCTACAAAGTACATGATGCATAATACCGATCTCCTCACGAACTAGAGCCCGCGTAAAACGCATCAGGTTGGTCGTCATTCGGACATATCGGGCATTGTCCCATGTAACACGCATCAAGACAGCACACCCCGCGTAACACGTATCAGAGCGAATTGTGATCACACATACACACAGCTAGTTATTATTTGAACCCCGCGTAACATGCATCAAGGCAATTAGGTGATCACATGCTCATGTCAGGCACGCATTCTCGCACAATTCTTATCTCATGCCCCATTCTCGGCATACACAATGCGTGACTATGCAATGTCGTACAATGCAACATGAGCATCACATATCACACTCAGGTAATCAATCAATCCATGTCGCTATAACGTACACAATTGGCCTATTTAATATCGTGCAGCCCAATACACAATTCACCATTTGGCATTCAATTTAGGCCCTCAAAAGACCAAACACACTCCGCACAATTTGGCCACATGGACACACGATATGGCAATACCCGATTTACTATAATTGAGCACAACAATCAATAAGTTAGTTAACCCGGGCATACCCGGCAATTCGTTCACCTAATCCTCAATTGTCCATTTTAATCCAATAAATCATCAATTGGACATCCACTATTTACTATCAGCCTCCAATTCACCATTAGATCACCACAACAATCCACCAAATTAATCGTGATCTCAACCTCGAACTACTAGTATCAAATTCTCCTCAAATCGTACCAGTATATTCTAAACCGGGCCCGTCTAAAAATGTACATTGTCCTAGATTGGGTTTAGAAAGTTGTACTCACTTAATCCAACTAAGGTGACGAAGAACGGGCGGCCAATTGCCCAATGAGCAGCGAAACGGCGTTTTCGACGTTGAAGGCGGCGACTCACGGCGGCACGGTGCAGCTTCCCGGCGGTGGTGGCTTGATTGGTGTTGCTTGGCCAGAAGGGAGAGAGAGAATGAAAGAGGAGAGAAGCCGGGGGATGGTGATGATGGCGATGGCAAATGGCAGTGTCTGGCGGAGCAAAGGTGGCCCGCGGCAATCTCCGCGGCCGAGAGGAAGAGCACCGGCAATGGAGAGGGAGGCTGATCATGGGAGGGTTGGCCGGGGAGAGAGAGAGACAGAGACAGAGAGAGAGGTCAAACTAGTCAGATATGGGGGCCTAGTGGGACAAGTGTCACTCATCTAAGGTAAGCCCAAATTATCCTTGATCTAAAGGCCCACATTTGTTCTAATCTAATAATTGAGGGACAAGATGGTCTTTGACCTAATAATTGAGTTGAAATTCCAATTTAATTTGTAACAGCCCGAATTTCGATGTAATTTCTGGGATTAATAAAATGAATGTTGTTTCTCATTTCATTTGAGTACGACTCACCGGGCTGATCACTCTTGGGATACTAACCATGGGGAATGGCTAACTAGGACGCTAGTACGTGGACCGGGGGACTTAGTCGTGACTCGGAGTCGATTTGAGAAAAAATGAGGAATATTGTGAACCGGGGAGGGACCGATCTTGGGAAAAGTGATGGAAATGGTATGGCCAAGGCCAACGATGCACAATTGGGATCGCGGGTGATTCTGTAACCAAACGTGCTCGTGGCCAACCAATCTGAACTCGAGCCAAATGATCGTGACCCGAGATTAGTAATAAACCCTCTTTCTCTCGATGATCGGAACCATTGAGACTCGGATAGCCCCTAAGTCGATACTGGCGTATGCCTAAGCAGTACCCTTTGTTAGTGAGAGTTTAGGAAAAATTGAAATTGATTGAGAGAGTTGTTCACGGAATTGAACCCGGATCTCGGTAGCCGGATTGAGGGGACCCGACCGGACTAATTTTAAGATTTTGGCCGTAAAATGTTGGCCACATATATATGGGACGCATGGGTGCGAAAAATGGAATTTCGGTTCGGAAAGGAAAAAGGACGGAATTGCCCTTGGGCTATTTAAGCAATAATTCGAATTTTGGGAAATTAATTTGGATAAACCAAGGTTGGTTAAGTTAATTAAGATGGTTGAGGGTTGGTTAAGGGCTAAAGACAAGATTGCCCCTCAATAATTCATTGGAATGAATGTGAGCCATTGGATTAAAGGTTAAATTAGTCAAGGGGCTTAGATGATTGACACTTGTCTCACACAAAAGTTTGAAGTGACTAGTTTTGACCAAATTGGTCTTGTCTTTCTCTCTCTCCCTCTTGGACGCCATTCTCCTCTCCCTCACGTTCGGTCACCCCTCCCTTCATTCCCTCTTCCTCTCCATTCTCTCCCTCCCTTCTTCTTGGGAGTCAAGCCCCACGTCGCCCGCCTCCTTTAGCCATTTGCGGGCCGTGGATGCGGCAAGGAAGTCGTGGAGGGCCGGACCAGCCTTCAAGCCGCTGTCTTCCTCCTTTCCCTTGGGGCCCCCAAATCACCCGCCGTGATGGGCGTGAGAGGCCGAGCCGCCCGTGAGGAGCAGCGCCGCCGTGAGCCGCCGTTGTCGGGCCGCGAGTGGATGTACTTGTTTCTTCCACAAATCGTCCACCCCGGCGTGAGTTTAATACCTAAACTTAGTTTAGGCCTAATTGTGTTTAGTTGGATTTATTTGGGTTAATTGGTGGAGATTAAATTAAATTGGTGTTGGTTAGGGATTGTGTGGTTAATGGCTGAGTTAGTGAGGTTGTGGATGGTTGATTTGAAGTGGAATTATGTTTGATTAGTGAAGAATTGATGGCTGTCCATGATGAGTTAAATTCGGAGGTCTTGGGTGATTGTGCTAGAAATGGTGTTTTTAGTGCTAAATAGGCTTGTTTTGCTAAATTAAACTAAGTGTATGCCTTACATGTTTAATTGGGGCCTTGGCTGAGTTAATTGAGGCTAAATGGAGTGTTTTGAATGAGTCTTGGCCATGTTAAAAGTTGGGGTTTTGGTTTGGCCGAATTGCATGTGTTAATATACAAATGAGAATATGTCCATTGTTTGTAAATGTTGGTAATTGTTGTGGCCATTGGGTTCATGGATATGAAAATGCATGTCACACATTGTATGTCGAGATTGAGATTGAGATGCATTGTGTGATTGTGCGGGTGTGACATTGCATCGTGTGATCACGATAAACGCCCTGAAATGAGTGGATTGGGCTAAGATAAAATTAATATGTGTGATCACTTAAGGCCTTGGGTAACGGCCCTCACGGGTCGAGTTCCGTCCTCATGCACTTTGTAGCAGGGACGATGCCGGTTAGGACCGGAAGGCGACCATCCTCATGCACTTTGTAGCGAGGCTCCTGTTCGTAGGTGAGTGTTGTTGCGCCTCAGGCACTTTGTAGCAGGCTAGAAGACACGGGCCGGGGGCGAGTATATCTGTGGCCATGAAGTGTTCAGGCCTTCGGTCGGGGCCCTATTATGGGTCGTGAGATTAAGAATGAACTTAACCTTGCATTATGTGAAATGAATCATGTCTGCATTGTGATGAGATCGGAGAATTGTTAGCATCATTGACCGCATGAGGCATTCGTGGGATGCGGTGATCGAAAGTGATGAAGCATTTAAAGAAGATGAGCACGGTGTGAAGCACGCCTGCCTGTATGTACGTGATGTGGGTGTATATATATGTTGAATTGCAATTAACTCTGGTGGGGGGTTGAATCACGTTGCAATATATTGAGTTTTATATACATTGGCTTGAATGTTTGATTTTGTTCCGTTAAGAGACACACTTTAGCCTAGCCTAGGTTTAGGTATTTGATTCATCGAGCTAGTCTCACACGGTTGTGGTAAACCGAACATTTCAGAGCCTACCCTAGGATCACAGGGCCGCCTCGGCTTTGGGATTCCTAGGCGTTATTATGTCGAGGAGCATTTTCCAAATGGAAATGGCGAGATGCATGTGAGGTTTAGGCCGGTCACGTTAATGTGGGTGAGGATGAGCATCGTAAGCGAGTACATCGCATGGTGTCGTGAGGGCGTGGGACGGGACCTCGTCGACCTATTCATACCTTTGGTAGACGTTGATGGTGAGTTGGAGCCCGGTGATCGCCATGGCGAGGTGGTTGCTTCTCCTGGTGCTCCGCCAACCGTGGGCCGAGGCCCCGGTGTCGAGTTTGGTATGATGAAAGGCATTATGGAAGAGGATGAGGGGCACCACAGCTGCAGGCGATGGAGCGGGATGATGGGGATGGTGATTGAGGTAGGCGATGTAGTTATAGGGATGCCGTCGAGGGTGCATCAAGATGTAGAGACTGGAGGGCGAGCTATATCTCTTAGCAGACTCTTTGGGGAGCCTCGGGAGGGTCAGGCTGATCGGGAGGACCCCGGCATGGGTGGATGAGCGCAGCTGGATCATGACTCGAGGGAGCGGTAGGAGTCTTACGATGAGCCCTAGGCGATTCCAGCGACCCGGACTATTAGCCTTAGACTAGTTGGTCAACGATAGGGATCCCTACCTTTTGTTATAGCGATCCTTAGTACGGACACCTCTTACCACCCGGCCATCGACACTTTTTGGATTAGTGACCTTTTGACTTGATTTTAAGCTTGACCTTGGCTAGACACCCCAGTGGATATGGTGTACATGTATCTATGTTCTTTATGTAAGCAGGTTTGTTTATATATGAGAATGAGGTTTTACAGTATTGTTTTTGATTTGTGTGGCTTCCTTGCTCATCTTTATTTGTCGGGGTTGTAATATGCTTCCGCATGTGTTTTTTTTTTTACTACGATTGGCGTTGGGTGGGCGAGGTCTCCCGGGACGCCGCACTATGAGTGATCGAAATGGTAAGGGGATGCTCGCGTTCGATGGGTAAGTTGAGTTCGGGGCGTGACATAATTAATTCAAATTTCAGGTCAAAATTCGGAATACCCAAAGACAGTAGTCCAAGGGCAAAATGGTAATTTTTCCAACCCAAGCCAAAATTTCATTTTTCGATCATACCAACCTAAAAATATGATTGGCCAGTGTAATATGACGTCAGTTCACGTAAAATAGCCTCTTAATCTCTCGAAAATTGACATTGAAATCCGGAGCCCAATCATGCGATCAAAACTTGCTCAATTTCAAATTTCAGTGTCTCTCATTAACGGGCGGCTGTTAGGGTGACACGATGGAACTTAGATTATTTGAGTCGTCACGGCCTCGATTATCGGGAGAACGAGAGGAATTATTGCTAGTTCTGGAGGTCTCGATTATTCGGTTCAAGTTCAGGACCGGTTTGTGCAGCGTACTTTTCGATCTTACAGAATCACCTACTATCGGATCGTACATCGTTGGCTCCTGGCCAAACCACATCCGTCACCTTCCTAGGATCAGGCAGCACATTGACCCAAAATATTTCCTCATCGTTTCTCAAAAATCTATGCTAGGTCATCGATCGGATCCTCGGGTCCACGTCTGGTGTTTCCTAATTAGCTATTCCCATTTAGTTAGTAACCGAGAGTGATCAGCTGCGGGCGTAGATTTACTAAAGTGAAATGAGAAATAATACTCATTTTATTGATTCCGAATTGAGTCAAAATTAGGGGTGTTACAATTCTTCCCTCTTAAAAATTTCGTCATCGAAATTTGCAAACTCATAATTACTCAAATAAATGGAGATGTTGGCGCTCTCATCGCCTCTTCACTTTCCACGTGGCACCTTGGTCTCATGGTGCTCCCAGAAGACCTTGACCATTGGGATCGTCTTATTCCTTAGCACACGGTCTTTTCGATTTTTTGATCTTGACCGTCTTTTCACGTAGACGATACTCTGTCGTCCACGTTCATCTCCTCGTACTTGAACATGGGTTTGCCCAGTTCATACTTTCTCAACATCGACCGTGGAAAATATTGTGCACTTGGGGACAGGATTGGGCGGTAAGGCAAGTCAAGAAGCTATATCTCCAATCTTCTCTAAAATCTCAAATAGGCGACATACCTTGGATTGAGCTTTTCTTTTTTGCGAATAGGGATAATCCCGTCATAGGTGATATCTTGAGAAATCGTGATCTTCAACTTGAAATTCCAAGGGTGAAGTGAGTCTCGATTAGCATAACTCTCTTTGGCGACTCTGGACTATCCTGCCTATCTCGATAATCTCAATGGCTTCCCACCATTTGCTGCACCAACTCGGCCTGTAATACTTAAACTCACCTACTTTGGCCCCAAAGACAAAGGCATCCCACGCCCTACCATATAAGGTTCAAAGCCGGTGCGCTATCGGATACTTTGCTAATAGCTATTATTGTAGGCAAGTTCTATTAAATGCAATTGTTCTTCCAATTTGCCTTGAAAAATTCAATACCAAGCTCTCAAGATGTCCTTGTGGTCTGAATTGTTCTTTAAGATCGCCATCTATCTACTTGATCTTTAGGCCATACTAAATTGCAGCTTTGCTCCCATGGCCCCTTGTAGACTTTTCCAAAAACTGTTAATCCTCGAATCACGCATCCAATGTGATCACAACGGTACTCCACATGAAGACGGACAACTGGTCGCGATATATAACTCTGCATACCTTCCAACTCAAAAATCCTTTTCGAACCGCCAAGAAATGTGTCAATTTGGTTAGTCGATCTACCATCACCCATCGAATCATGTCCTCTCCGGCTTCATGGCAATCCCGTTACAAATCCATCGTGATATGCTCCCCATTTCCACTTAGGAATCTTCAATGGTCTTAGCAGTCCCCAAGCTTACAATGCTATGCCTTTACTTATTGATAGGTCAAGCACTTGGCCACATCTTTGTTCACCCATTACACCAATAATGTTGCCTCAAATTCGCACATCTTATACTACTTGGTGGATATCAGAATTATCAAGTGTGTCCGACTTAAAATTTCCTCCCTTAAGCTCAAAACTCATCAGTACATACCGCTTTTGGAACTTCAAAAACCCAACCTCACTCACTTGAAATTTTGGTTTTCTTGCAGATGTTGTAACGGCTTAATTTTCATGTAGTTTTAAGGATTAATAAAATGAATGTTATTTCTCATTTCATTTTGAACGATTGCCTAAGCAGAGCTGATCACTCTTGGGATACTAACCCGAGGAATGGCTAACTTAGGGACGCCAGTTAACGTGGACCGGGACTTAGTCGTGACTCCTGAGCCGATTTGAGAAAGAATGAGGGAATATTGTGAACCAGTGGAGGGGCGATCTTGGGAAAAAGTGATGGAAATGGTATGGTTAAGGCCAACGATGCACAATTGGGATCGCGGGATTCTCGCTTAACCAAACGTGCTCGTGGCTAACCAATCCAACTCGAGCCAAATGATCGTGACCCCCGGATTAATAATAAACCCTCTTTCTCGATGATCGGAAACCATTGAGACTCGGATAGCCCTAAGTCGAAATGCGGCGTATGCCTAAGCGGCCGCTTTGTTAGTGAGAGTTCGAGAAAAATTGAAATTGAGAGAGTTGTTCCCACTGGAACCCAGGATCTCGGTGTCGGATTTTGGGGACCAACGGACTAATTTAAGATTTTGACGTAAAATGTTGGCTACATATATGGGACGATGGTGCGAAATGGAATTTTGCCTGAAAGGAAAAAGATTTAATTGCCCTTTTGGGCTATTTAAGCTTAATTCCGAATTTTGGGAATTAAATAGGTTTAACCAAGGCTGGCTAAGTTAACTAAGATGGTTAAGGGTTGGTTAGGGCTATGGACAAAAATGCCCTGTGCCGAAGAGTTCATTCAAGAGAATTGTTGATCGAAAAGCACATGGTGGAGGTTTGGCTGGTCACTTAGTGAACAAAACTCTTGAAATCCTTCAAGAGCACTTTTATTGGCCAAAGATGGTGGAGACGTCGTCTTATCATCTTGAGGTGTGCAACTTGTCAAAGAGCAAAGAGTCATTTCCAACAAGGACTGTATACTCCTTCCGGTACCATTACATTTGGGAAGATGTGAGAGCAGATTTTATTGGCTCTTCCAAGAACTCGGAGGGGAAAGATGCCATTATGGTGGTCGTTGATCGGTTTTCTAAAATGCCTCATTTTTTATTCATGTCACAACATTTAATGATGCATCTCATGTGTGTCGTGCCCAACTCCAACTTACCCATCGGAACGCGAAAGCATCCCCTTAACACTGGTCGATCATCATATGCGACGCCCCAGGAGACCTCACCGACCCAACAACATACACAGTATATAAAACACATATGAAGCAAAATATAAACCTCGACAAATAGAGATGAACAAGGAAGCCACACCAATCAAAAATATCACCAGTGAAAACCTCATTCTTCATATATAAACAAACCGTTTATATAAAGAACGTAGATACATGTAGTCCACATCCACTAAAGGTCTAAGTCGATCAAGCTAGTATCAGTCAAAAGGCCACTAATCCAAAAGTGTCAGGTACGTGTGAGTAGGTCCACTAAGGGGATCGCCATAACAAAAAGGTGGGGATCCCTTTATCACAAACCGACTCAGTCTAGGGTGCATAGTCTCGGTCACGAATCATCGGGCTCGGGCCAAGACCTGACTCAAGAGCCGCACCGGCCTCGGCCCATCCACGCTCCACAATGCAAGGTCCTTCTCCTCGATCACCGACCTCCGAGCTCCTCGGTAGTCCGCTAAGAGAGCCACCTCAAGAGATCAGAGTCAAAATCGTCCCTCCGCATCTGCCCTCAGCCACATCCTCTACTAGCATTCATATTCATGTTACCCGCCACCTCCCTCGACCTCACCATCCCCATCATCCTCGCCTCCGCACGCCCGCTCGGGTCGCCTCATCCTCAACCATAGCTCCGCCCGATCTCATGTACCAAATCTCCGGACCGCCGGGTCTCAACGTCAAGTGAGTTCCTGGGAGCATCGACCACCTTCCATCGGGTAATCATCGCGCCAACTCCGCCATCAACGCTTACCGGGATGTCAGCGGGTCATTAGGTCGATCGAGGGTCCTGGCTACCACCACGATACCATGCTACGATTTCGCTTCGGCGGTTTCCATCTCACCATTAACATAGAGAATCACCCAAACCTCACGTGCATCTCAAGGTCATTCCCAGCTGGGAAATGCTCCACCGACTGTAATATCCTAATCCCAAAAGTGGAGGCGGGTCCTGGCATCCTAGGGGTAGGCTCGAATGTTCGGGTTTAATACAACCGGGAGACCACTGAATCAAATACCTAAACCTAGGCTAGGCTAGAGTGTGTCTCTTACGGAACAAAAATCAGACATTCAAGCCATACAACATAAATCTCAAATGTATCCAACGTGATTCAACCCCGCAAGTTAAGTAATCAAATATATATATATGTACACCCACATACGCACATACGGCAAAGCGATTTCACACACGCTGCTCATCTTCTTTTAAAATGGTCTGCTACTCAATCATCGTATTGACGAATGCCCTCATGCAGCCGCAGCACAATTCTCACAATCTCACCACAATCCCATGATTCACACCGTGATGCAGCTGCCTGGGCCTATCTCCTTAATCTCTCGACCTGATGAGTAGGGGCCCTCCGACCAAGCACACAACACTTCATGGCCAGCCAGATATAATCGCCCGGTAAGTGTCTTCTTGCTACAAAGTGCACGAGGCGCAACACCGCCACCTTTCTGAACCCGGAGCACACTACAAAGTGCATGAGGATGGTGCGTCTCCGGTCTAACAGGGCATCGTCCCTGCTACAAAGTGCATGAGGACGGAACTGGACCCGTGAGGCCCGACTCAAGGCCTTAAGTGATCACACATATAAATTTTATCTTAGCCCAATCCACTCTTTTGGGGGTATGTACCGTGATCACACACAATGCAATGTTGTACAGCTCAATCGCACAATGCAATTCATATCTCAATCTTGACATACCAAGTGCGTGACATGCATTTTCATCAATGAATACAAATGCTATAACAGTTACAAACATTCACAACAATGAACACACATTTTAGCATTTGAATTCTATCAAGTGCAATTCGGCCAGATTGAAACCCTAACTCTAAACATGGCCCAAAACACACATACAAAACACTCAATTAAGCCTCCAATGATCAGCCAAGACCCCACTAAGACATATAAAGGCATAAACATAGCTTAATCTTGCAAAACAAGCCCAATTGAATCTAAAATCACCATCATACCAAACCCAAGGCCTCCAGAATTGACTCACCATGACAGCAACCACAATTCCATATTAATCAGCCATACTCCTTGCCCTAAATCACCCCAATAAATTTTTAACCAACCAAAAAACCACACAATCATTAATAACACTAATCTAGTTTAAAATTCTAAATCAACTAACTAAACACAATCAAGCCTAATCTAAGTTTAGGTATCTACGACTCACATTTAGGTGCACCACTTTCACGAGAGGAGAAGTCATCTACTCGCGTCTGAACGATCAAATTTTGGTCAAAAGTGGTCAAAGCTCCTTAGTGGAAGACACATGTCATCCTCTTAGCATACTTGCCCAAAATACCCTTCATCCTATGGCCCACATTCATCCAAGATAATTATTGAGGGGCATTATGGACTTTAGCCCTAACCAACCTTTAACTACTCTCTAGTTAACCTTAACTCACCCTAAGATTAAACCAAAATAAACCCCAAAATTCGAATTAAGCCTAAATGGTCCAAGGGCAATTCTATCTTTTTGCCCGAACCGGAATTCCATTTTTTGCACCATGTGTCCCACGTGTGTGTGGCGCTTATGGAGAATGCTCGACCGCATTTCCTATTCCGCATCACTTGTCATCCTCAAACTGATGGCCATTAAACAGAGGTAACTAATCGCACTCTCACTACGTTACTTCGAGGAATGGTTAGTAAATCTCTAAAAGATTGGGATTGGAAGCTTTGCATGGAGTTTGCTTATAATCGATCACCAAGTTATACTACTGGTCGATCACCCTTAAAGTTGTGTATGGAATCAATCCGCCACACCGATTGATTTAATTCCTATTCCATCTAATTCACAAGTGAACTTTGATGGCAAAAGCGACTGAATCAATGAAAAAACTCCATGAGCAGATTCAAACAAGATCGAGAAGGCTAACGAAGTTTTATAAGAAGAGAGCTAATAAACATCGGAGGAAGGCTCATTTCAACCAGGTGATCTTGTGTGGTTACACTTAAGGAAGGAAAGATTTCCTTCTCTTGGAAGAATAAGCTTATGCCTAGAGTCGACGGTCCATTTGAAGTTCTTTAGAGAATTGGCGAAAAATGCTTACAAGATTGATCTTCCTGGAGAATATGGAGTTTCGCAACTTTTTAATGTAGGTGATCTTTCTCCTTACTTGAGGATGATGACTTGCCAGATTTGAGGACAAATCTCAAACAACCCGGGAGAATGATGCGGGAGCATCCGAGACTCCGATCAATCCTTAAGTCCCGAAAGCAGATTCCTTCAGCAAAACAAACACTATCGGTACTTATTCATGCCAAGACTAACCCGGTTACAATTTGCTTCGATGGGTTAAGGAATGATGATACCAATATTAAAATTCGTTACTGATCGATGCTATATCAAAAGGGAGTTATTCAGGATAAGTTCCGTAGTGATTTAATGTTCTTTGGAAGTGGATATTTGCTAGTTATTATTGATGGACGAATTTTGAAGGCTGAAGAGTTAAGACTCCTAGTCCCCATGTTGTTTATTGCATTCCCTAGTTCCTAGACCTTTAATGCTATTCAGTCTTGTTTAGTCTTTAATGTTTGGGTAGTTCCCATGTTGTTTTCAATTCTGAGTCTAATATCTATATAATGAGACATATTCTCATTTGTAAGGGGGACGGGTTGAATGAATGAAAATTCCTCTTTGTGAGTTGAATTATTATTTTGATTCTTTATCCAACGTCGTTGGTGGTGAATCAAACAGTTCTTTATCCTTGGTGGGTGGAATTTCCTTTAAGCCTTGGTGGTGAACTGTAATTATCTCGGGTCCTTTATCCTAGACTGGTGGCTTGTGCCTTTAGGCTTAGGTGATAGACCTTCCATATCCTCGAGTTACAAACATCCCCACAAACATAGTGCCTCGTCCACTTCCTCCCAGAATCGCTCACTCCATAGAGCTTATTTGTGGAAACTCAAAACACAAAAGTTGTAGATCGACGAGTTCTTGATCTGTGGCTTTTGGAATCGGGTCAATCCGACCTGTATTGAGGAAGTTCGCCCATTTTTCCGAAATCGTGCAGTCTTGAAATTTTTGTTCGGAGTCACTCCCCACGCACGCATCACCAATACTAACATTCTGATGGTTTTCATGAAACTGCTTTCATGTAACGTAAGGCAAAAGGCCGAACTTGTTTACAAATTAAAATGGCCGGGAAGAAACTCGCACTAGGTTAGCTAAAGTGGAGGATCAGGATGATGTAAATGGTTGCCATGATGGCGGAGATGAAGGCCTTTATTCTCGCATCTCGAGGGTCTTATCTTACTACCTCAAATGTAGGAATCTCAAATGCTACGAAGCACGGTTGAAGATTTAGTCAAGAACAAAGAGCTAGATCAAAGAAAATCCTTCAAAGACTATGCTAGAGATAGTAAATTTGGAAGGAGATGATCAAACCAAAAAGCATCAAGACAAAAGATAAAGAAGAGGCCAAGAGATTAGCCAAAATTGAAGAATGCCTAGCAAGTCGGGGCTATGAGCATCAAAGGTTAAACAAGTTCTCACCATGCGAAAGTGGTTGTTCAGAAAACTATAAAGAATTGGAGTTCGTGAGTAAGTATGATGGAACTAGCTATCCTAAAAAGCCATTTGAAATATTATCTCCACAAAATGGCGACATATTAGGACAATATACCACTCCTTATCGATTACATTTCAAGATAGCTTGAAGGCGGCTTTGGCATGGTATATCGCCCTTGACATAGAAGATTTTTATCGAATGGGACCATTTGGCGGGAGAATTTCTTCGCCGGTATAAATTCAATGTCAGGTACTTCCAACACAGGAGGACTTAGTCGAGAACTAAAAGCGGGAAGCAAAGTTGAGCCTACCCTCAAGGTGGAAGGTTGTATACTTGCAAGTCAAACCGACTATAAGCGGGGACGAGCTTATTGAACTTTCCTTGAAGTCATTACCAAGCGAGTATTCGACAAGCTACATATGTCGGGCTGTCAAACATTCACCATGTTAGTGAAGGTTGGTGAAAAGAATTGAATGGCCATTAAAGGAGAAAAGTCTCAAGAAGCAACAACCGAAGATCGTATCACGGAAGAAAGGATAAAGAACCTATACGTGATGTGGCTCTAGCCCTAACGTTAATCGGGCTTTTATTCCCAAAGTAGTCCAATGGTCCTTGGAAATCAAAACCATTTGAGCCAAAGAAAAACCCGGTAAAACAATTCACCCGTTGCCGCAGCCTTTGTTGAAATTAATACGGATGCTATTGGAAAGGGATTTGATGGCCAAAGAAGTTCCCAAAGATAATCCTACAAGGGTTTCCTTTGATATGATGAGTCAAAGACACATACCATATGGGAGAAAAAGAACACAATGTGGACAATTACATAGTCTTGAAATACAAAGTTTAGCAACTTATAGACAAAAGATATTAAGTTTCCAAGAACTGAGCCAAATGTACATGAACCCTCTTCTGAGCACAATATGGTAAATATGGTCCTTACAGGAGGAGAAATAATAAGGCCTGATGAAGAAGATGAATATGAGGCCAAACTAGAGACGGCCGGAGCAAGAAGATGCTTTCGCTTTGCGTCGCGGACATTCTTAAAAGGGAAAGTCATAGACAACTTGGGGAGAAGATTCTAGCAAATACAACTCCCAAGTAAAGTATATTCTACCACCGTGGGCTTTTAAAAATGAAGTGATTATGCCCGATGGTAGTGGTGTCAAATGGGTGGGTTGGGTCGGGTTTGGGTCGGGTCATAAATGGTCCGGCCAAAACCACCCATTAACCGCTTATGACCCATTTATCACGCAATGTAATTTTCTTGACCCATACCCAACCCGACCCATACCCGACCCAACCCGTATTGTTAAAACACTTCCATATTTGACTTAATATAATTTTTTATGATTTAAAAAAATTATATTGCTAATTTGTGGACAATTGTTATAATTTTAAAAATTAATTTTTTAACTTTTTCTTTTTTCTTTTTTTTTTTCACAAATCCTAAAATGGATTTGAGTTTTAGTTTTGAATTAAATATAAATGAGATCTTAAAAAATTAACATCTGTTGTTTTTTTTTAGTTGGATAACACCCATTTAATAATACATTATTTCATACAATATTTTTTAATTTTAATTGCCCATAAAGAAGTGCACAAATATAAAATAATAAAATCAATAATTATAATAATAAATTCATAAAATCCACTCATGTTTGCTTAAATGGGTTGATAATAGGTCATTCCTTTTTTTCAAAGCAGCCATAATGGGTTTTAAAAATAAGAAGGCCAAAATATATTTGTCTTAAATGCCCACTTGTTCTCCCGCCACACCTCTTCCTCCTCCTGGTGAGAAGGCATTGTTGAATCCTTCATCCATTGCTAGATTATGGCCACCATGGTGACAGACTATGCAAGTTTTGCAATGATCAATCAAATATCGAAAAGGTGTCACAATGTCTACAATGTTAGCTATTGTAGTATGATAGAAATAAAGATTCTCACCCAAATAGAGGAGGTAAAGAAATAATCTAGCCAAGCAAGAATTTATGATTTACATGAAGAAGAAAATAAAATGTCTAGATTTAGTAGCTCTAAACCTACTCAGTCAAATCTAGAGCTCCACCAATGATTGCGGTCTCATCATGAGTGAGTTCACCTCCCTTGCCAGCATTTAGAAATCAGAATCACAAATCGTAAATATGAAAAAGGAACCATGAGAAAATCAAAATGCAACTCTTTTCTTGAACCCATATGCATGCAAGAATCTTGTGGAAAAGTGTAGCTTTTCGTGTACTTCCTCATTATGACCCAACACCCAATCTTTAACCTGAAAAAGAAAAGCATTGACTCTGATTATAAGTCATAGCACCACCAAGTATACCAAAATACATCATTATGAAGACAAGTGCATTAAATCATATGAGTAAACCAAAAGAATGAGATGAAAAAGTACCTAATGCAAACAGTCTTGAAAGTCAACGATGAGAGACTCCTCATCCAATTCTTCCTCAAAGGAACTCCAAATAACCAATCTCTAGTGCACAGCTCGGCCTCACGCTTTCAAAGAAAGGAACTCACGATATTTATTTAAAATCGTCCTCCAATGCTAAAGGTTGACTCGAGGCAACGGTAGTGATAGGAATGCTCAATATATCGCGTGCCATGAGAGACAACTCAGGATACCAATGAGAATGAGTCTTCCAATAATCAAGTACATTGAGACTGCGTACTTCTTTCTATCAAACCTATTCTCCTCCAAATACAAGTCCAACTGTGACTTAGTAGATTGCGATCCAAAATGTTCACTCTCAAATAAATCATACTCATCAATGTGGTCCCCAATGTTCCCAATGTCCTCAATTAAAATGTTACCTCGACTAGTTGAAGAAGTAAAGTGATCATCTCTAGACATAGAGGTCACATATTCATCAAAAAGCATATACAGCTTTTTCTCGAATGTCCCATTACAAATTCCACATGATCATCCATGTCCAACCGAATAGCAAAACTCTAACAAGTGTAGCTTATAGCGAGGATCTAATATAGCTGCAAAAGATAACACAACGCTATAACACTTCCAATATTTTTCAAACTTTTGAGCATTGCCATAGCCATAAAACTAATAGCTTCATCCTCAGCATCCCTTGCTTGTATCAAACGAAATTGAATTTGCCATACTCCATAAAAATATAAATCGCTGTGGGATATCTAACTCGAGAGAAGAGTAGAAATATCATAAAAGGGTTTCAACAAGAATGCAATTTTCTTTGCTCTAACCCAATCTTGGGATGATGGACATGTGACAAAGTTACAATCAATTAACTTCAAATGTGAAAATGCACATTCAAAGAAAAGTGCACCTTCAAGCATTTGGTACGTAGAGTTCCATCTAGTAGCCACATCTTGACGTACCTTTTTACTTGTCTTCAAGCACGATTGTGTTATACATTCAGTAAATTTTACTCTCCTCCCTTGTGTAGCTCTCACATATTTAACAGATTCTCTAATATTATGTAATGATCCATCAATAACCTTTAGACCTTCCTGTACAATGAGATTCAAAAGGTGTGCACCACAACGCACATGAAAAAATTGTCCATCACATAATAAAGAGGATCTCACAGAGGGTGTATTTTTCCAAATATCAACCATATTGTCATTTTATGATGCATTATCTAATGTAATGCTGAAAATCTTTCTCTCAATACCCCACTCTCTTAACAAAGTCAACAATTTTTCCAAAAGAATGGCACCACTATACGGGGGCGGCACATAGGAGAAACACAAGACTTTTGAATGCAATTCCCAATCCTCATTGATGTAATGGGCAGTGACTGTCATATAATGATCAGTAGTGACAGAAGTCCATAGATCAGAAGTCAAACATATCCGGCTCGAAAGAGACACTAAGTTGGATTTCAAATTTCCCTTCTCTTTCTCATAAACTTTGATCACATCACTTCTTGCTATATTCCTTGATATTTGCTTCACATTAGAGTTGAGGTAACTAAACAACTCTCTAGTAGCTTCATGCTTTACAAAAGAGTAGGTATAATTGTGTTTGATTATTGCTCTTGCTAGCATGTCTCTAAAAACAGCTTGGTTGAATTGTACTGTGGAATCATCAACATTGACCTCGCGATTGGGACAATTATCTAAATGACGCAACAAGTTTTTTGTCCCATGGCTAGCCATGTAAGTTACTTCGCACCACTTACATTTAGCCTTTCTCATGCCATCACCATCCGTGAATTTTTCAAATTCAGACCATACAATTGAAGTACATTTTCTTGAACGCTTAGAGCAAGTAGAGTTATCTTCCTCATCCTCATGAACTAAGGATGCAATTCTACGTCTTTCGAATTGTTCGGTAGTTGAATATTCTTCTCGATCCTCGTTAGCTCTTGACATTTCAGCTAATTAGTTAGAAAAAACATAAATTATAACAAGTTCATGATTGCACGTTATGAGTTCAACATAAGGGGTAAAGACTGAGTTCATACATGGAAATGTTAATCAAATTAATAATGAGTCACTTGGAATTTTAAACCCCAAAACCCAAGTCTCCACTATCCATCAAAAAATTACAGCATCCAGCTGCCCATCCTACAAGACTATACAAAAAGCTCCAAACAAACAGCAACCTTATGGAGGAACATTAAGACAGTGAGTGGATGCAACAACAAATGAGACTTTCGGTGTAAAGTCAACTATGAGAGGAACATTTAAAACTAAAGAAAACTACGAAAAAATAGCTCATCCAATGGAGGTTTTCTAGAAAATCCAAAACCCAGTCCACCAACAATCGCTGCGGACCACACCAATCAATGGGAATGACCCACATAACACCGAGCTCACAGCAAGATTCGAACAAAAGAGCCGATAGAATTCAAGGATCGTGAAGCAAAAGAAAGCAACCTGAGGGAAAAGATCGAACATTCTCACCTCGACGAAATTGGTGAACTTGGGATCTCTATTGACCACCAACCGATGAACCTAGAAACCCAAAGAACCTAAGCGGCCTCGGGTATGGATCAAGAGCTGGAAGTTAGGAGTTGGGACCACAATTAAATTGGAAAAGAAAGTGACAAACTAATAAAAATAAGTTAAACATGTAAATAGTACGTATGCATCTTAGACAAAACAACCTAATCAAGACCTATTTTTCCTAATCATTTATTTAATTTTTTAGTTTATCTATATATATATTTTCAGTTTTTAGTTCAAACCGGAGGACTAGAAGGAACTCAAACTTTTCGGTTCTGCCTTCCATCCATGAGAGTCAAGAGGCAGAAATTATCAGATTAAGAGATGAGAAAGCTTAAAAACCCCCTCTCAGAATACATAATGCTTTCTAATACATCCATGGATTATTGAATCTTTTGTGCCTCTAATCTCGATGTTCCTAGCATACAAAGTAATAAGGTTTATCTAATCACAACGCAAAATGCTAAAAACCCCCGCTCAAAACAATGCCCTTCCTAGCTCCAACTAAATGCTACACCATGTTTTCTTTAGACTCACAACCAAAGCAGAAAAAATACCGGATTGATCGAGGAAAATATGTTACGGGAGTGCCAACGATGGGACTTCTTCTAAAGTTTCGCATGTATATATCCTTAAGACATTTAACATGGAGGGGAGAGATCAGAACCCGCGCAGTTCGTTACGGCAAAAGGTGATGAAGAGATCATGCAGACTTAACGTAAAACAATCACTTATTAGGCGACCGACATATACATACTATCGCTAAGCTAACCATGTAAAAAGGGGAGGTGGAAAGATCAAGAAGGGAAGTGTTCAAGCGTTTGCAATTTCACCAATCTAATGAACAAAGCTAGCTTTAATCATTTCAATCACGCGAGCACACGAATTGAGCATGTCATGGATGTGACTAATGATATTTGTATTATTAACATGGCATGGCCGAAAGGTAAGGTGAACAAACCGATTGATTTAGATCAATCGTAAGGAATTCATCAAACAAGGCAAACCCGAATTCAAAAAAAAAGCACAAAAGACCAAAGGAAAGAACGAATAGAGAAAATCACCATGGTAGACAAATTCGCAAACTTAAGAGTCGATCCAAACACAAATTCAAGTTAGTTGTCTAGGTGAATCAATTTCGTCTTCTTCCTTTTTCTTGCTCATGGCCAAAGCTAACCTTCCTTATGCACCAAACCCATTTATACTAACACGACTCGGGCATTTCAACAAACACTTAATGTGCATTCGCTTAAATGGCGATATGCGGCAATGAGACAAAAGTGAGAATCACGCCCAATAAATCAAAGCACCAGTTCATCAAGGCTGAATCGATGGTTATTGATATAATCTTAGACGAGAACAATTGTACAAGACGACACCCGGAAAAAAGTCGCAAGATGGAAAACGAAATATGTCGTAGATCATCCCAAGAGCTCGAGAAACCATGCGCGAAGGGAAGCTCCCGATGGGACTTGGGGAACAGGGGAAACGGAAGGGTGTGTTACCTCTTAAATGAGGGGTGGGAAGGAGGACAAGCAGGCTTTTTCGGGAGGCTTCTTGGCCTTGGGTTCCTTGGCCTTCTTCGACTTCCTAGCCTTGGGGGCGGGTTCTCGCGGGCCTCCCGGCTGGCCGGCTCTGGGCTGGCTCGGGGCCGACAACGGCCGGTGCACCGGAGAGGGGCGGCGCAGTTGGCGATAGAGGCAAGAGGTGGCTGCGAAGAAGACGGAGAGAAGATTGTGAAGTTAAAGGGAGGGCTTTTCATAATGGGTTATTAAATGGGTGTAAATGGGTTAATATACCCATTTAAGACCCATATATTTTGACCTTTTTTTGTTTGAAACCCATTAAGGCTGATTTGAAAAAAAGAATGACCCATTAGCGACCCATTTAAACAAACGTGGGTTCATAAATGGGTTCGGACCCATTTGATGTGTCTACCTAATGGTTGAGGCGGTATGGACAATGAGCTCAAGATGCAAAATGAGACTCCATCTTGTATGAGGAGGATCAATTTGAGGAGCAAGAAGAAAGGATCCGATAAGGTGAAAAGTGATTTACCCAAACTTCATTTGAACAAGGTGATATTGTAGACCTCCTTGATCAAGGCGTTGGAAAATACAACTTCCAGATAATACACCCCCCCCCGGCCTTCAAAACGAAACTATTGTGCTTGATGGATGGAGAGACATGGATGAAATCTCAATCAAAAATTAAGTCTTGAGAAGAAAGAAGATCAAGACGAGAAAATGAAGAAAAAGGTCTGACAAGGAGAGAGAGATGATTTGTTCACAAAGCACTAAAAACAAGGCTAAATTGTGGATTATTTAGGACAAGACAAAGGGCCGTTATAACTACCGTGTTAAATACACACCACCTTCATGGGAATCTAAAGAGGAAAATATCATGCCCCGACGGTTGGGATGGAATGGATACTATTGAAACCGACAAAAGCAGTCCATGATTACACCACTATTGATCAATCTTGATGAAATAGATAAGCTTGATGAAGAAAAGAACTATGTTGAACTGACTACTATTGAACTCCCAATTGGTCAACTAAAGATCGAAAAGAAAGAAGTGCAGCCTGTGATCATCATTTTATCTCCAAATGAGAAATTGATACCAAATGTGTACCATGGGATTACACGCCTAAAGAGGTTGATGCAATAACCAGATTGGGAAGATGTTATGTCCCAAAAGAAGGTGAGCATGAAAAGAAGAGAGCAATTGAAGAAGATGTCGAATTCTTTGTTTAGTCATGAGGACAAGTGAATACGAAGTAATTGAGCAATTGAGGAAGATGCTGCACAAATTTCCTTACTAGATCTTTTCAAGACTTAAAGCCACAAAATGGTGCTTATGAAGCTTCTTAATGAAGTGCATGTTCTAGAGACAATCAATGAGGTACAGTTGGAAGACTTAGATTTGGTGTCATTCTCCTAAAGGATCATATTGCCTTCTTTGATGAAGATTTTCAATTGATGGGCGTTCCCACAATAAATGTTGGAGCATCAAATGTTGGAGCAAAGAAGTGTCACGGGTGCTGATTGATAATGGTTTTGCACTTAATTTGTGTCCACTAAGCACATTGCACCGCTTTGGGGATTAGTGAAGAACTCTTCAAAACTTCAAAGGTATTTGTGACGTTTGTTCGATGGAATGAAGAAGGATGTTATCGGTGACATCAAGCTAGAAGTAAATATAAGCCACCTGTGCCTTTCTTGGTTGATTTCCAAGTGGTAGACATTCCAAGGACCTTCAACTTATTGCTAGGAAGGCCTTAGATTCATATAGCTGGCGCCATTCCTTCAAGTCTCCATAAAAAGTTCGATTTGTTATTAACGGTAAAATGATTACCGTGCACGTGGAGATGGACTTTGCTACTTACAAGGAAAGTGTTATACCTTATGTCGAAGGCAAGATCAAAGAAGAGCTCAGTTATAATTCATTCAAGATGATTGCCATGATACAAATTCCGCTGGTAGTGTCATGAAGACTCTAGAATTTTCGCATCGTCTATTATGTCTAGAAAAGTGTTATGCCAATATGGATTTAACCATAATGATGGACTTGGGACAAAAGCGCAGGGAATTAAAGAACCCATTATCCCATTTAGCACAAAAAAGAAATATGGAGTGGGATATAAAGTCACAAGTAATCACCATGGAGGCTGAGGCCAAGGTCAAAAAGATCATTATTAAGGCCGTGGAAGCCGAGGTGATTGAACCATCAACCCATCAATATGGAAAGGTACGGCTAAAGAGTTACCCTATCATTAGATTCATATCGTAGAAAATTTTCCTGGGCCTCCCAAATTGTTTTAAGAAGAAAATTTCGTGCAAAGACCGAGCCCGACACGCTGGGTTTATTCAAGAAGACATTATCAATGTCATTATCACTAAGGATGAAGACACTGCGACTTTGGAGTAGGAAAGATTCTCTTGAACCCTTTTCTTATTGTTGCCTTTACAATTTGTCTATTTCATGTTGATGTTGTTTCAATTCAGTTGTAATTTACGCTTTTCTTTCAATATAGATGTAATTGCATTTTTCAAATTCAATAAAAGTGTTCAAAGTTTTGGTAAAGACATATGGAAACAAAACCAAACCAATGATGAATATCGCTCTCACACGTAAGGCTTGAGGCTTTGGGTTTCCGTATGACTCCTCATTGCAAAAATGGTTTTAAGAGCAAGGATGTTTGGAGATACAAGGATTAGCTATATTCTCTTTATTTCTTCAAAATAGATTTCAAAGTAATTTTCAAAAAGGGTTTTTCATTAAACCTCATGCATCAATTCATTTTATATGGAATTACTAATCATGTTTGTTGCATGTCAGGCATGAGCATTCACAACTCATAATAGGTTCATATGTGATTCAAAACTCTCCGAGAAGATCACTTATGATATTGAAGGGGATAATGAAGATGATGAATAGATCGGAAGAGAATGGATCCGTCATGAAGAATCAAAGCCACTCACGTTAGAGAAAACGATTACTATTAATCTGAGCAATAAGGAAAATCCCAAAGGGGTCAAGATTGGAGAAAGTCTTCCTTTGATAATTAGAAAAATAACAGATTTGCTCAAGGAATATCAAGATATATTCTTATGGTCCTATTATCACTAACCGAACTCCCCGGGTACGTGAGCATCACACATTCGGCTGATTATGGTGCAACACTCCGGTGACGCGTTCTTGACCCAACACCCAAGCAGTGATAAGGCACATGCGGAAGCAATAAATAAAACCCATACAATATAAATATACGAGACCAAAGATAGTACAACAAACCAAACAGGAATATACTTACAAATATATACCTTTTCATTTCTACAAGGAAACCTTTTACAAAGTACTTTTTATACAAACTAAAAGATAAGAACAAAACCAACATACAGCAACCACCAGATCAAAAAGGGACAAATGGTTGGGTGAAGGTTAGGCCATCTCAGGGAAGGTCACAGTAAAAAAGGTATGAGCTTCCCTACTAAGGGCTAGGACCTATACTAAGGCTTCCAGTCTGGATCAAACTCTGAGGACTCCTCTGAAGAACTCTCCTGAGACCCAGACACCTCGGAATCCATGTCTCCTGTTGCAGTCCTCTCATTCTCTGAGTTCGGTTCTAACTCCGGGTTGAAGTATAGTCCTATCTCCTCATCCGAGCCTAACTCTGCAACTTCCCCATCCTCATTTAAATCTAGGTCCATGGCCTCTAGCTCATCCTTTTCGTCCTCCATTTGATCTGGATCTTCAACTATCACCTGAGGCTCCCCATCCATGATGTCATCCTAGACATCCCAATCCTGAGCATCCTAAGGATTTATCACCTCAAAGGCTCCATCATGCCATTTCGTCAAGTGGGGTGTCGAAGGTCTTGAGAGGCCGGCCTATGTTCCCATCAACGTCTCGAAGACACTAAACAATGTACTCTCGGAGTCGATAGAAGTATTCGCCCACGTTCACAAAAACTACCGATCGATATCTTCCATAAGCTTCCCCATTGCTAGAGGGAAATATGTTGGTCGACTGTTGAATTTGTGTCGGAATCCCAAAAAGTGTAGGTAGCTTCGGTAGCTTAGGCTCAGGGATGGGGATCTGGAAAGTTTGGGCTATACAACAATGAGAACACGTCTCAGTGAGTAAAACCCCTCTAAACGTAGGCTAGGCTAACATACATCTCCTGACAAGCAATATAACACTCAAAAGTCAAATCACAACAATCGACCTAGACCCTCAGCCTAGATCACTCACTTCACTAACCCTGCAGGTTAGGCATTTCAATATAATAATCAAATCACGTACACGAACACACTATCCATACGGACACCATACGTATGCTCATGCTCAATGAGTCTTGCACACTAGCACACTGGCCCATGCATCTTTATGCATTCATGCCATGTTTCATTTTGGATCACATTGCACACTAGCTCAATGCTCAATTATTATTTAATATGACCCGCATAAAATATATCAGGTCTCTTTCTTAAATCACAACACTGTGGGCCCGCCAGAAACGTATTCTTTGATCCAATGTCTCTAGCCTCGCTACAAAGTACATGATGCATAATACCGATCTCCTCACGAACTAGAGCCCGCCAGAAACGATCAGGTTGGTCGTCATTCGGACATATCGGGCATCGTCCCATGTAACACGATCAAGACAGACACCCCCCGTAACACGATCAGGTATTAATTGTGATCACACATACACACAGCTAGTTATTATTTGAACCCCGCTGAACATGCATCAGGGCAATTAGGTGATCACATGCTCATGTCAGGCACACATTCTCGCACAATTCTTATCTCATGCCCCATTCTCGTGATACACAATGCGTGACTATGCAATGTCGCATACAAATGCAAACATGAGCATCACATATCACACTCAGGTAATCAATCAATCCATGTCGCTATAACGCACATAATTGGCCTATTTAGTATCGCATGCCCAATACACAATTCACCATTCGGCATTCAATTTAGGCCCTCAAAAGACCAAACACACTCCGCACAATTTGGCCACACGGACACACAACATGGCAATACCCGATTTACTATAATTGAGCACAACAATCAATAAGTTAGTTAACCCGGGCATACCCGCAATTGCTCACCTAATCCTTAATTGTCCATTTTAATCCAATAAATCATCAATTGACATCCACTATTTACTCCAATATCAGCCTCCAATTCACCATTAGATCACCACAACAATCCACCAAATTAATCGTGATCTCAACCTCGAACTACTAGTATCAAATTCTCCTCAAATCGTAAAGTATATTCTAAACCGGGCCCGTCTAAAATGTACATTGTCCTAGATTGGGTTTAGAAAGTTGTACTCACTTAATCCAACTAAGGTGACGAAGAACGGGCGGCCAATTGCCGATGAACGACGAAATTGGCGGCGGCGTTTCGACGTTGAAGGCGGCATTGTGCAGCTTATGGGTGGTGGCTTGATTGGTGTTGCTTGGCCAGAAGGGAGAGAGAACGAAAGAGGGAGAGAACGGACGGGATGGTGATGATGACGATGGCACAACGGCGCAAAGGTTAGGAAATACCAACTTACGGCCGAGAGGAGAGAGAGTGGGAGAGGGGAGCTGATCATGGGAGGGTTGGCCGGGGAGAGAGAGAGACAGAGACAGAGAGAGAGGTCAAACTAGTCGATATGGGGCCTATGGGGACAAGTGTCACCATCTAAGGTGTTTCCAAATTATCCTTGATCTAAAGGCCCAAGCATTTGTTCTAATCTAATAATTGAGGGACAAGATGGTCTTTGACCTAATAATTGAGTTGAAATTCCAATTTAATTTGTAACAGCCCAATTTCGATGTAATTTCTGGGATTAATAAAATGAATGTTGTTTCTCATTTCATTTGAGTACGACTCGTATGAGCTGATCACTCTTGGGATACTAACCATGGGGAATGGCTAACTAGGACGCTAAGACGTGGACCGTGGACTTAATCGTGACTCGGGGAGTCGATTTGAGAAAGAATGAGGGAATATTGTGAACCGGGAGGACCGATCTTGGGAAAAGTGATGGAAATGGTATGGCCAAGGCCAACGATGCACAATTGGGATCGCAGGTGATTCTGCTTAACCAAACGTGCTCGTGGCCAACCAATCCTGAACTCGAGCCAAATGATCGTGACCCCGAGATTAGTAATAAACCCTCTTTCTCTCGATGATCGGAACCATTGAGACTCGGATAGCCCTAAGTCGACACGATGCGTATGCCTAAAACAAATTTGTTAGTGAGAGTTTCGAAAAATTGAAATTGAGAGAGAGTTGTTCACGGAATTGAACCCGGATCTCGGTGTCGGATTTTCGGGACCCGACGGACTAATTTTAAGATTTTGACGCTTGAGAAAATGTTGGCCACATATATATGGGACGATGGGTGCGAAAAATGGAATTTCGGTTCGAAAGAAAAAGGACTTGAATTGCCCTTGGGCTATTTAAGCTTAATTCCGAATTTTGGGAAATTAATTTGGATAAACCAAGGTTGGTTAAGTTAATTAAGATGGTTGAGGGTTGGTTAAGGGCTAAAGACAAGATTGCCCCTCAATAATTCATTGGAATGAATGTGAGCCATTGGATTAAAGGTTAAATTAGTCAAGGGGCTTAGATGATTGACACTTGTCTCCCACAAAAGTTTGAAGTGACTAGTTTTGACCAAATTGGTCTTGTCTTTCTCTCTCCTCCCTCTTGGACGCCATTCTCCCTCTCCCTCACGTTCGGTCACCCCTCCCCCTTCGTTCCCTCTTCCTCTCCATCGTCTCCTCTCCCTTCTTCGCCGAAGCAAGCCCCCACCGTCGCCGCCTCCTTTAGCCATTTGCCGGAGCCGTGGATCACGGCAAGGGAAGCCGTGGAGGGCCGGACCAGCCTTCAAGCCGCCGTCTTCCTCCTTTCCCTTGGACGCCCCAAATCAGCCGCCGTGGGCCGTGAGAGAGGCCGAGCCGCCGTGAGCCGCCGTTGTCGAGCCGCGAGAGTGGATGTACTTGTTTCTTCCACAAATCGTCCACACCGACGTGAGTTTAATACCTAAACTTAGTTTAGGCTTAATTGTGTTTAGTTGGATTTATTTGGGTTAATTGGTGGAGATTAAATTAAATTGGTGTTGGTTAGGGATTGTGTGGTTAATGGCTGAGTTAGTGAGGTTGTGGATGGTTGATTTGAAGTGGAATTATGTTTGATTAGTGAAGAATTGATGGCTGTCCATGATGAGTTAAATTCGGAGGTCTTGGGTGATTGTGCTAGAAATGGTGTTTTTAGTGCTAAATAGGCTTGTTTTGCTAAATTAAACTAAGTGTATGCCTTACATGTTTAATTGGGGTCTTGGCTGAGTTAATTGAGGCTAAATGGAGTGTTTTGAATGAGTCTTGGCCATGTTAAAAGTTGGGGTTTTGGTTTCATTGAATTGCATGTGTTAATATACAAATGTGAGAATATGTCCATTGTTTGTAAATGTTGGTAATTGTTGTGGCCATTGGGTTCATGGATATGAAAATGCATGTCACGCACATTGTATGTCGAGATTGAGATTGAGATGCATTGTGTGATTGTCTTGGTGTGACATTGCATCGTGTGATCACGATAAACGCCCTGAAATGAGTGGATTGGGCTAAGATAAAATTAATATGTGTGATCACTTAAGGCCTTGGGTAATGGCTCACGGGTCGAGTTCCGTCCTCATGCACTTTGTAGCAGGACGATGCCGGTTAGACCGGAAGACGACCATCCTCATGCACTTTGTAGCGTGCCCGTTCGAGGTGAGCGGTGTTGCGCCCGGGCACTTTGTAGCAGGCTAGAAGACACCGGGGCCGGGGCGAGTATATACGCTGGCCATGAAGTGTTGTGGCCGGGTCGGGCCCTATTATGGGTCGTGAGATTAAGAATGAACTTAACGTTGCATTATGTGAAATGTGAATCAAGCATATTGTGATGAGATCGTGAGAATTGTTAGCATCCGATCGCATGAGGCATTCGTGTGGGATGCGGTGATCGAGTGATATGAAGCATTTAAAGAAGATGAGCGTGTGTGAAGTACGCCCGCCTGTATGTACACGTATGTGGGTGTATATATATGTTGAATTGCACTAACTTGCGAGGGGGTTGAATCACGTTGTAATATATTGAGTTTTATGTCTGTTGGCTTGAATGTTTGATTTTGTTCGTTAAGAGACACACTTTAGCCTAGCCTAGGTTTAGGTATTTGATTCATCGAGCTAGTCTCACGGTTGGGTAAAACCGAACAGGAACCTACCCCCTAGGATCTGAACCGCCTCCACTTTTGGGATTCCTAGGCAGATATTATAAGTCGAGGAGGGAAATGGCCGAGATGCATGTGGAGAGGTTTAGGGTCGATTCTCTACGTTAATGAGAGAGGATGAGCAGAGCGAGAGACCATGGTGCCGTGAGGGCAAACCTATACGTACCTTTGACATTCCAAAGAGACGACGCAGTTAGAGCGTGATTGCCGGCGGCGCAGGTGGTGATACTTCTCCACACAGCTCCGCCAAATGCCGAACCCGGCCAGTTCCGGGTTGGTATGATGAACTGGGCGGAGCTTATGGAAGAAGATCGATGGAGCGTGGATGATGGGGATATGGGTAGGCAGGGATGTAGTTATAGATGCTTGGCGAAGATGTAGATCCGAGGACGAACATTCTTTGGGGAGACCGGAGGGTCCTTGGATCGCGACTTGGGAGGAGTCGGCCGAAGTCTTACGATGAGCCCGATTGATTCGGCCGGACTATTAGCCTTAGACTAGTTGGTCAGCGATAGGGATCCCTACCTTTTGTTATAATCCTTAGTACAGACCTAACCCGCCATCGACACTTTTTGGATTAGTGACCTTTTGACTTGATGCTAGCTTGACCTTGACCTAGACCGTAGTGGATATGACCGTACATGTATCTATGTTCTTTATGTAAGCAGTTTGTTTATATATGAGAATGAGGTTTTACCCGGTATTGTTTTGATTTGTGTGGCTTCCTTGCTCATCTTTATTTGTCGGGGTTGTAATATGCTTCCGCATGTGTTTTTTTTTTTATACCGATTGACGTTGGGTCATGAGGTCTCCAGGGGACGCCGCACTATGAGTGATCGAAATGGTAAGGGGATGCTCGCGTTCCGATGGGTAAGTTGAGTTCGGGCGTGACATAATTAATTCCAAATTTCCAGTCCAAAATTCGAAATACCCAGCACAGAGTCCAAGGGCAAAATGGTAATTTTTCCAACCCAAGCCAAAATTTCATTTTTCGATCATACCAACCTAAAATATGATTGGCCAGTGTAATATGACGTCAGTTCCGTAAAAATAGCCTCTTAATCTCTCGAAAATTGACATTGAAATCCGAGCCCAATCATGCGATCAAAACTTGCTCAATTTCAAATTTCAGTGTCTCTCATTAACGGGCGGCTGTTTAGGGTTACACGTATCGACTTAGATTATTTGAGTCGTCACGGCCTCGATTATCGGGAGAACGAGAGGAATTATTGCTAGTTCTGGAGGTCTCGATTATTCGGTTCAAGTTCAGGACCGGTTGGCCACACGTACTTTCGATCTTACAGAATCACCTACTATCTGATCGTACGTCGTTGGCCTTGGCCAAACCACATCCGTCACCTTCCTAGGATCGGCGCACATTGACCCAAAATATTTCCTCATCGTTTCTCAAAATCTATGCTAGGCTGTCGATCGGATCCCTTGGTCCACGTACCGTGTTTCCTAATTAGCTATTCCCATTTAGTTAGTAACCCGAGAGTGATCAGCTCTGGGCGAGATTTACTCAAGTGAAATGAGAAATAATACTCATTTTATTGATTCCGAAATTGAGTCAAAATTCGGGGTGTTACAATTCTTCCCTCCTTAAAAAAATTTCGTCATCGAAATTTGCAAACTCACTTAATTACTCAAATAAATGGAGATGCTGACGTCTCATCGCCTCTTCACTTTCCCACGTGGCACCTTCAGTCCCATGGTGCTCACAGAAGACCTTGACCATTGGGATCGTCTTATTCCTTAGCACACGGTCTTTTCGATTTTTTATCTTGACTGGTCTTTTCACGTACGATACTCTGTCGTCCACGTCTATCTCCTCGTACTTCAGAACATGGGTCGGGTCTGGTTCATACTTTCTCAACATCGACACGTGGAAAACATTGTGCACTTGGGACAAGTTGGGCGGTAAGGCAAGTCAGTAAGCTATATCTCCAATCTTCTATAAAATCTCAAATAGGCCGACATACCTTGGATTGAGCTTTCCTTTTTTGCCGAATCGGGATAATCCTTTCATAGGTGATATCTTGAGAAATACGTGATCTTCAACTTGAAATTCCAAGGGTCGTCGTCTCCAATTAGCATAACTCTTTTGGCGACTCTGGACTATCCTCAGTCTATCTCGGATAATCTCAACGGCTTCCACCATTTGCTGCACCAACTCTGGGCCTGTAATACTTCGCTCACCTACTTCGTCCCAGCACAAAGGCATCCTACACGCCCTACCATATAAGGTTTCAAACGGTGCCATCTGGATACTTTGCTAATAGCTATTATTGTAGGCAAGTTCTATTAAATGCAATTGTTCTTCCAATTTGCCTTGAAAATTCAATACGCAAGCTCTCAGCATGTCCTTTAGGGTCTGAATTGTTCTTTAAGACTGGCCATCTATCTGCGGATGATAGGCCATACTAAATTGCAACTTTGTTCCCATGGCCCCTTGTAGACTTTTCCAAAAACTCGCTGTTAACCTCGAATCACGATCCAATGTGATCGTCACTGGTACTCCATGAAGACGGACAATCTGTCGCATATATAACTCTGCATACCTTTCCAACTCAAAATCCTTTCGAACTGCCAGGAAATGTGCTGACTTGGTTAGTCGATCTACTATCACCCATATCGAATCATGTCCTCTCTGGCTTCATGGCAATCCTGTTACAAATCCATCGTGATATGCTCCCATTTCCACTTAGGAATCTTCAATGGTCTTAGCAGTCCCCCAAGCTTACAATGCTATGCCTTTACTTATTGATAGGTCAAGCACTTAGCCACATCTTTGTTCAGTCCATTGCACCAATAATGTTGCCTCAAATTCTGGTACATCTTTATACTACTTGGGTGGATACTGTAATTACTGCGGTGTGTCTGACTTAAAATTTCCTCCTTAAGCTCAAACTCATCAGGCACATACAGTCGCCTTTGGAACTTCAAAATTTCATCCTCACTCACTTGAAATTTTGGCTTTCTTGCGGCGGTGTTATAACGGCCCGAATTTCGATGTAGTTTCCGGGATTAATAAAATGAATGTTATTTCTCATTTCATTTGAGTACGACTACCAGAGCTGATCACTCTTGGGATACTAACCCCGAGGAATGGCTAACTAGGGACGCTAGCACGTGGACCGGGGACTTAGTCGTGACTGGGGGAGCCGATTTGAGAAAGAATGAGGGAATATTGTGAACCGGTGAGGGGCCGATCTTGGGAAAAGTGATGGAAATGGTATGGCCAAGGCCAACGATGCACAATTGGGATCGCGGGTGATTCAGCTTTTAACCAAACGTGCTCGTGGCTAACCAATCTCGAACTCGAGCCAAATGATCGTGACCCCGGGATTAGTAATAAACCCTCTTTCTCTCGATGATCGGAACCATTGAGACTCGGATAGCCCTAAGTCGACACGGCGTATGCCTAAACAAACCCTTTGTTAGTGAGAGTTTGTAAAAATTGAAATTGAGAGAGAGTTGTTCACGGAATTGAACCCGGATCTCGGTGTCGGATTCGGGACCCGGCGGACTAATTTTAAGATTTTGACGCCAGAAAATGTTGGCCACATACATATGGGACGCATGGGTGCGAAAAATGGAATTTCGGTTCGGAAAGGAAAAGGACGGAATTGCCCTTGGGCTATTTAAGCTTAATTCCGAATTTTGGGGAATTAAATAGGTTTAACCAAGGTTGGTTAAGTTAACTAAGATGGTTAAGGGTTGGTTAGGGGCTATGGACAAAAAATGCCCCTCAATAATTGATTTGAATGAATTGTAACCATTGGATGAGGGGTAGTTTGGTCACATGGGCTAAGATCATGACACTTGGCTTCCACTAAGGGGGATTTGACTTGCTTTGACCACTTTTTGGTCATGTTTATCTCTCTCTCTCCTCCAATTTCGCCCATTCTCCCTCCCCTCACCGATCAGCCCTTCTTCTCCCCCTCCTTCGTCTCTCTCTCCTCCGTCTCCTCTCTTCTTGGCCGATCAAGCCCCTCACCGCCGCCTCCTCGGTAGCGGAGGGCTGGCTGCCCTGACAAGGACAGCCGTGGAGGCGGACCATCCCCAAGCCGCCTCCATTAGCCACGCCTCCTCCTCCCCTTAGACCCCTCAATCAGCCCCCGAGCCATTGGTGAGGCCGTGAGCCGTGAGCCGCCGTTGTTGAGCCGAGAGATCGGATGTACTTGTTTCTTCATAAATTGTCCACCCAAACGTGAGTTTAATGCCTAAACCTAGCTTAGCCTTGATTGTGTTTGGTTGGTCTAGTTTGGATCGATTAGTAGAGTTTGAGTTAATTTGGTGTTTGCTTGTGATTATGTGATTAATGGCTGAATTAATGATGTTGCTAAGGGTGGATTTAAGGTGGAATTATGGTTGATTTGTGATGGTTTGAGGATTGTTCTTGGTAGATCAAATTCGGAGCCCTTGGGTGGTTGTGTTAGAAATGGTGATTTTAGGTCCAAATAGGCTTGATTTGCTTAATTAAGCTAAGTATATGCCTTATATAATTGAGTGGGGCCTTGGCTGAGTTAATTGAGGCTAAATGGAGTGTTTTGAATGTGTTTTGGCCATGCTTGAAGTTGGGGTTGTGGTTTGGCCGAATTGCATGTGTTAGGATACAAATGCTAGAATACGTCCGTTGTTTGTAAACGTTGGTAATTGTTATGGCATTTGTATTCATTGGTATGAAAATGCGTGTCACGCACATTGTATGTCGAGATTGAGATTTGAGATGACATTATATGATTGTGCGGGTGTGACATTGCATTGTGTGATCACGATAAACGTCCTGAAATGAGTGGATTGGGCTAAGATATAATTGATATGTGTGATCACTTAAGGCCTTCTGGTCGTGGCCTACGGGTCGAGTTCCGTCCTCATGCACTTTGTAGCAGGACGATGCCCGGTTACCGGAAGACGACCATCCTCATGCACTTTGTAGCAGGCTCCGGTTCGTGGGTGGCGGTGTTGCACCTCGGGCACTTTGTAGCAGGCTAGAAGACACCGAGCCGGGGCGTAGAATATACGCTGGCCATGAAGTGTTGTGGCCTTGGTGCCGGGCCCTATTGTGGGTCGTGAGATTAAGAATGAACTGAACGTTGCATTATGTGAATTGTGAATCATGCATTATTGTGAAGAGATTGTGAGAATTGTTAGCACGTGACTGCATGAGGCATTCGTGTGGGATGCGGTGATTGAGTGATTTGAACCATTTAAAGAATATGAGCACGCAGCGTGTGTGAAGTACGCCGCCCGTATGTACACGTATGTGGGTATATATATATATATGTTGAATTGCACTAACTTGCAGGGGTTGAATCACGTTGAAACACATATTGAGTTTTATGTTGTTGGCTTGAATGTTTGATTTTGATTCGTTAAGAGACACACTTTAGCCTAGCCTAGGTTTAGGTATTTGATTCACTGAGCTAGTCTCACGGTTGTGGTAAAACCGAACATTTCTAGAACCTACCCCCTAGGATGCCGGAGCCGCCTCCACTTTTTGGGATTCCTCGGCAGATATTATAGTCGAGGAGCAATTTCCACCTGGAAATGGCGAGATAGATGTGAGGATATTTAGGCCGGGCTTCACGTTAACGTGGGTGAGGATGAGCATCAAGCTTTGAGTATATCGCATGGTGTCGAGGGCAAGCGGACGGACCCTCAACCACCTATTCGCACTCTTTGACATCCCAAAGAGACGTTGATGGTGAGTTGGCGCCAGGATTGCCGATGGCGAGTGGTCGATGCTTCTCCACCGACGCCCGCCAACTGGCCGAGGCCCAGCCAGTCCCGGGAGTTTGGTATGATGAACCAGAGCCGGAGCTTATGGAAGAGGATGAGGACGAATTTGAGCGAGGCTATGGAGCAGGATGATGGGATGGTGAGGTCGATGAGGTAGGCGTGACGATATAGATGTGGCCGAGGATGCAATGCCGAAGATGTAGATCCGAGGACGATTTGACTGGCGTCGAGGGCCGACGCCCTCTTAGCATACTACCGGGGAGCCTGTGGAGGGTCAGGTTGATCGTGAGGACCCCGACATGGACGGATGAGCCGAGCGATCGCCTTCGTGGGAGAGGAGTCGGTGAGTCTTCTGTTGAGCTCGGCGATTCGGCGACCCGGACTATGAGCCTTAGACTAGTGGTTGGCGATAGGGATCCCTACCTTTTTGTTATAGTGATCCTTAGTACCGACCTACTCACCCCGACCCGACACTTTTTTGGATTAGTGGCCTTTTGACTTGATGCTAGCTTGACCTTGACCTAGACTTGTAGTGGATATGGTTGTACATGTATCTGCGTTCTCTATGTAAGCAGTTTATATATATACGAGAATGAGGTTTTACTGCAGTTATTGTTTGATTTGTGTGGCTTCCTTGCTCATCTTTATTTATCGGAGTTGTAATATGTTTCGCATGTGTTTTATACTCTAATTGTTGTTGGGTCGTGAAGTCTCCGGGGACGTCGCACTATGATCGACCAGGAGTGTTAAGGGGATGCTCGCGTTCCGATGGGTAAGTTGGGTTGGGCGTGACAAGTGTCCATTTCAACGATCTTTTGTATCTATGGGTCCGTAGACTGGAGTGCCTTAATCCTTGTTTGCATTTCCGGTTCAATTCTCAATGCAGCTATTAGGCTAGACATCTTACTCACCTCAAATTTGAACTCTGAATCCCTAAGCCTTTCTAGCAAGGTCCACTCTCTGCCCATCATATGCGCTATACTTGACTTACAACTTAGCGCATCCGCTACTTGATTTGCCTTCGTTGGGTGATACATGATATCACAATCGTAGTCCTTTAGAAGTTCCATCCATCGGCGCTGCCACATATTCAATTTCTTCTGTGAAAATAAGTACTTGAGGCTCTAATGATCCGTATAAATCTGGAATTTTTCTTCGCACAAGTAGTGCCTCCATATCTTAAGGGCAAAGACGATTACTGCTAACTCCAAATCGTGCGTCAGATAGTTCATTTCATGCGGCCTCAACTGAGGTGATGCATACGCAGCTTCTTTTCCATGTTGCATCAGAACACAACCAAGTCCTCTTGGTGACGCATCGCTATAGACTTCAAATCCTCTTTTAACAGCCCATATTTGATGTAATATCTGGGATTAATAAAATGAATGTTATTTCTCATTTCATTTGAGTAGTCGTGCAGCTGATCACTCTTGGGATACTAACCATGGGGAATGGCTAATGTCACGCCCGAACCCTACTTTCCGAACGAGCATCCTCTTTACCGACCAGAAACGAGACCGGGTTAAAAACACATGCGGTTAAAAGCAAATTGCAAACCACGACAAATAAAGATGAACAAGGAAGCCACCACGGATCAAAACATCGGGTAAAACCTCATTCTCATATATATATATATACAAACTGTTTACATAAAGAACATAGATACATGTACGACTATCCCTATAGGTCTAGGTCGGGGTCAAACTAGCATCAAGCCAAAAGGCCACTAATGTAAAATGTGTCGGTGGCGGGTGAGTAGGTCAAGTACTAAGGATCACTATAACAAAAGGTAGGGATCCCTATAGTCAACAAACTAGTCTGGTGATAATGCAGTATTTGGAATCATCGGGCTCGTCTGAAGACTCGGTGACTCCAAGAGCCGCGATCGGCTCATCCACGTCCATGCCGGGGTCCTCTGATCGGCTGATCCTCGATCTCCCGATGGTCGGCTAAGAGGCGTCGCCCTCGACGCCAGTCAAAATCATCCTCGGTCTACATCCTCATTTGCATCCTCCCGGCATCTATATCTATGTCACCCGCCTACCTCATCGACCTCACCATCCCCCATCCCCCTGCTCCATCCCTCCAAGCCGGGGTCGTCCTCATCCTCATCCATAGCTCCCTCTGGATCCTCATACCAAACTCGGGACACGGGTGGGCCTCAGCGAGCGGAGGAGCTCGGGGGGCGCATCGACCACCTCGCCATCGGCAATCAATCGCAGCTCCAACTCGCCATCAACGCCTCTTTTGGAATATCAAAGGTACGGATAGGTCGGTGAGGGGTCCCGTCAGCTGCCCTACGACACCATGCTATATACTCTTGCTTACGATGCTCTTCCTCACCGTGTTAACATAGAAAGCCCGGCCTAAACCTCACATGCATCTGGCCATTCCCACCGAAATGATCCTCCCCGGACCGCAATATCGCAACCGGAATCCCAAAAAGGAGGCGGCTCCGGCATCCCTAGGGGTAGGCTACGAAATGTCTCGGTTTACAACAACCGTGAGACTAGCTCGATGAATCAAATACCTAAACCTAGGCTAGGCTAAAGTGTGTCTCTTAGAGATCAAAATCAAGACATTCAAGCCATACAACATAAATCTCAAAATATGATTCAGCGTGATTCAACCCCTGCAAGTTAGTGCAATTCAACATATATATATGTACACCCACATACGTGCACATACGGGCAGGCGTACTTCACACGCAGCGTGCTCATCTTCTTTAAATGGTTCAAGTCGCTCGATCATTGCATTTTCACGAATGTCTCATGAAATCACATGCTAATGATTCTCATAATCTCATCCCAATCTTGCATGAATTGCAATTCACATAATGCAATGCTTAGTTCATTCTTAATCTCACGACCCACAATAGGGCCCGGCAAGAAGGCCACAACACTTCATGGCAGCGTATATAATCGCCCCGGCCCGGTGTCTTCTAGCCTTTGCTACAAAGTGCGAGGCGCAACACCGCTCACCCTACGAACGAGCTGCTACAAAGTGCATGAGGATGGTCGTCTTCCGGTCTAACGGGCATCGTCATCTGCTACAAAGTGCATGAGGGCGGAACTCGACCCGTGAGGCCCACGACCGAAGGCCTTAAGTGATCACACATATAAATTTTATCTTAGCCCAATCCACTCTTTTTAGGGCATGTACCGTGATCACACACAATGCAATGTCACACCGCTCAATCGCACAATGCCAATTCATATCTCAATCTCGACATACCAAGTCGTGACATGCATTTTTCACATCAATGAATACAAATGCTACAACAGTTACAAACATTCACAACCAATGAACACATTTTAGCATTTGAATTCTATCAAGTGCAATTCGGCCAAATTGAAACCCTAACTCTAAACATGGCCAAAACACATACAAAACATTCCAATTAAGCCTCCAATGATCAGCCAAGACCCCACTAAGACATATAAGGCATAAACATAGCTTAATCTTGTAAAATAAGCCCATTTAGCACCAAAAACACCATTTCTAGTACAACCACTCAAGGGTTCCGAATTTCACTCATCATGGACGGTCATCATGCACTCTCTAATCAGCCATAAATCCACCTCAATTCAACCCTCATCAACATCATCAACTCAGCCATTAGTTCTACCAACACTAGCAAACACTAATCTAGTTTAAAACTCCACAAATCAACCTAGCTAAACACAATCAACCCTAATCTAAGTTTAGGTATACAACTCACGTTTCGGTGCACCACTCGGGGAAAGATTATGATCATCTACTCTCAACTCGACGACGGGCGGCTCACGGCGGTGGTTTGGCTCTCACGGCCACGGCGGCTTGGCGGCTGGTTTGGGCGTCCGAAGGGGAGAGAGTGGGAGGCGACGGCGGCTTGGGGCTTGGCCGGTCCTCCAAGGCGGTCCTTGGCCGCGTCCTTCACTCCGGCGAGCGGCTGATGAAGGTAACGATGAGGGGCTGGTTCGGTGATGAGAGGAGAGAGGAACGAAGAAGAGAGGAAATGGAGAGGGGGGTGTTGGCCGAATGTGAGAGGGGAGAGAGTGAGAGTGTCGTGAGAAGAGGAGAGAGAAGAGACTTAATCCATTCTTGGTCAAAAAGTTGGTCAAAATTTCCTTAGTGGATGACACATGTCATCATCTTAGCACACTTGCCCAAAATACCCTTCATCCTATGGCCCACATTCATCCAAGACAATTATTGAGGGGCAATATGGACTTTAGCCCTTAACCCAACCTTAACCCTCCTAGTTAACTCTAACCAACCTTAGTTAACCCATAATAAATCCCAAAATTCGGAATTAAGCCTAAATAGTCCAAGGGCAATTCCGTCTTTTTGCCGTTCCGAACCGAAATTCCATTTTTTCGCACCCATCGTCCCACGCGTGTGTGGCCAACATTTTCTGGCATCGGAATCTTAAAATTAGTCCGGTCGGGTCCCGAAATCCGACGTCAAAGTCTGGGCTCAATTCTGTGAACAACTCTCTCTCAATTTCAATTTTTTTGAAACTCTCACTAACAGGCGGCTGTTTAGGCATACGCGTATCGACTTAGGGCTGTCCGAGTCTCAATGGTTCCGATCATCGAGAGGAAGAGGGTTTATTACTAATCCGGGGTCACGATCATTTGGCTCGAGTTCGGGATTGGTTGACCACGAGCACACGTTTGGTTAAGCGAGAATCACCCGCGATCCCAATTGTGCATCGTTGGCCTTGGCCATACCATTTCCATCACTTTTCCTAAGATCGGCCCCTCACCGGTTCACAATATTCCCTCATTCTTTCTCAAATCGACTCCGAGTCGCGACTAAGTCCCCGGTCCACGTACTAATGTCCTAGTTAGCCATTCCTCATGGTTAGTATCCCAAGAGTGATCAGCTCCGGGCTTAGTCGTACTCAAATGAAATGAGAAACAACATTCATTTTATTAATCCCAGAAATTACATCAAAATTCGGGCTGTTACAGCTAACTAGGACACTAGTACGTGAACCGTGGGGACTTAGTCGCGACTCGGGGAGCCGATTTGAGAAAGAATGAGGGAATATTGTGAACCAATGAGGGGCCAATCTTAGGAAAAGTGATGGAAATGGTATGGCCAAGGCCAACGATGCGTAATAGGGATCGCAGTGATTCTCGCTTAACCAAACGTGCTCGTGGCCAACCAATCCTCGAACTCGAGCCAAATGATCGTGACCCTAGATTAGTAATAAACCCTCTTTCTCTCGATGATCGGAACCATTGAGACCGGATAGCCCTAAGTCGACACGCGTATGCCTAAAAACAGCCGCTGTTAGTTAGTGAGAGTTCGGAAAAATTGAAATTGAGAGAGAGTTGTTCACGAATTGAACCCAGATTTCGTGTGTCGGATTTGGGGACCCGACGGACTAATTTTAGGATTTTGACGCTGAGAAAATGTTGGCCACATACATATGGGACGATGGGTGCGAAAATGGAATTCGTTGGAAAGGAAAAGGACGGAATTGCCCTTAGGCTATTTAAGCTTAATTCCGAATTTTGGGGAATTAATTTGGTTTAACCAAGGTTGGTTAAGTTAACTAAGATGGTTAAGGGTTGGTTAGGGGCTAATGACAAAAATGCCCCTCAATAATTGATTTGAATGAATGTAAACCATTGGATGAGGGTAAATTGGTCTAATGGGCTTAGATGTTGACACATGGATTCCACTAAGGGTTGAGTGGACTAGCTTTTGACCAATAATTGGACATGTTTTCTCTCTCTCTCCTCCATTTCGCCCCTCTCTCTCTCCCTCACCTCCCGGCCATCTTCCTCTCCTCCGTTCTCTCCCTCTTCGCGGATCAGCCCCACTGCCGCCGCCCTTCCTCGGCCTGCCGGAGCTGCTAGTCACGGCCAAGGACCGGCCGCGGATCGTGAGCCCGGACCAACCCCAAGCCCCGTCCTCAGCCACGCCTCCCCCTCTCTCTGGCCGAGCCAGCCTTGAACCGCCGTTGGCCGTGAGGAGCGAACCACCACGGAGAGTGGCCATGAACCACCGTCGCCGAGCCGCGAGCTAGATGTACTTGTTTCTTCCGCAAATCGTCCACCCAAACGTGAGTTTTATACCTAAACTTAGTTTAGGCTTAATTGTGTTTAGTTGGTTTAGTTTGGATCGACTAGTGGAGATTGAGTTAATTTGGTGTTTTGTTAGTGATTATGTGGTTAATGGCTGAAATAATGATGTTGCTAAGGGTGGATTTAAGGTGGAATTATGGTTGATTTGTGATGGTTTGAGGGGCAGTTCTTGGTAGGCCAAATTCGGAGTTCTTGAGAGTTTGTGTTAGAAATTGTGATTTTAGGTCCAATTAGGCTTGATTTGCTTAATTAAGCTGAGTATATGCCTTATATATTTTAGTGGGGCCTTGACTGAGTTAATTGAGGCTAAATGGAGTGTTTTGAATGTGTTTTGGCCATGTTTGAAGTTGGGGTTTTGGTTTGGCCGAATTGCATGTGTTAGGATACAAATGCTAGAATGTGTCCATTGTTTGTAAATGTTGGTAATTGTTGTGGCCTTTGTGTTCATTGATATGAAAATGCATGTCATGCGATATGGTATGTCGAGATTGAGATTTGAGATGACATTTTGTGATTGTGCGGGTGTGGCATTGCATTGTGTGATCACGATAAATGCCCTGAAATGAGTGGATTGGGCTAAGATAAAATTGATATGTGTGATCACTTAAGGCCTTCGGTCGTGGGCTGGCCTACGGCCGAGTTCCGCCCCTCATGCACTTTGTAGCAGGCCGGGTTCGTGGGTGAGTGGTGTTGCGCCTCGGGCACTTTGTAGCAGGGCTAGAAGACACCGGGCCGGGGGCGAGTATATACTACCGGCCATGAAGTGTTGTGGCCCGGGTCGGGCCCTATTGTGGGTCGTGAGATTAAGAATGAACTTAACGTTGCATCATGTGAACCAGAATCATGCAAGATTGTGATGAGATTTTGAGAATCATTAGCATGTGACCTGCATGAGGCATTCGTGGTGGGATGCGTGATTGAGTGGCTTGAACCATTTAAAGAAGATGAGCACGCGTGTGTGAAGTACGCCTGCCCGTATGTACACGTATGTGGGTGTATATATATATGTTGAATTGCACTAACTTGCGGGGGTTGAATCACGTTGAAACACATATTGAGTTTTATGTTTGTTGGCTTGAATGCTTGATTTTGATCCGTTAAGAGACACACTTTAGCCTAGCCTAGGTTTAGGTATTTGATTTCGAGCTAGTCTCACGGTTGTGGTAAACCGAACATTTGAGCCTACCCCTAGGATGTTGGGCCGCCTCCACTTTTTGGGATTCCTAGGTAAGATACTACAGTCGAGGAGCATTTTCCGGCTGGAAATGGCGAGATGCATGTGAGGTTTAGGTCGATTCTCTATGTTAATGTGGGTGAGGATGAGCATCGGAAGAGAGAGTACATAGCATGGTGTCGTAGGGCAGCAAACAGGACCCTCGATCGACCTATTCGTACCTTTGACATTCCAAGTGAGCGTTGATGGGCGAGTTGGCGCCGGTGATTGCCGATGGAGAGGTGGTCGATGCTCCTCCACGGAGCTCCGCCAACGTCCCGAGGCCCGGCACCAGTCCCGGAGTTTGGTATGATAAGCGGGAGCTTATGGAAGAGGATGAGGGCGACCGAGCCAGAGGCGATGGAGCAGGATAATGGGATGGTGAGATCGATGAGGTAGGCGAGGACATAGACAGATGCCGCCAAGGATGCAGCCGAAAATATGAGATCCGGAGGGGCGATTTTGACTCCGGCTAAGGCCGACTTTCTCCCAGCGTATCATGGGGAGTTCGCAGCGGCCGCTGATCAGAGGACCCCGGCGATGGACGCGGATGGTTTTGCAGCCTGATCGCAGCTCTTCTCGTGAGAGAGCCGCCAAGTCTCACGATGAGCTCGACGATTCTAGCGACCCACTATCAGCCTTAGACTAGTTGGTCAATGATAGGGATCCCTACCTTTTTGTTAGTAGTGATCCTTAGTATAGACCTACCACCCGGCCACCGACACTTTTTGGATTAGTGGCCTTTTGACTTCGATGCTAGCTTGACCTTGACCTAGACCTGTAGTGGATATGATTGTACATGTATCTATGTTCTTTGTGTAAATAAGTTTTATATATATATATATATATATATATGAGAATGAGGTTTTAATCGATGATATTTTGATTGTTTGGCTTCCTTGCTCATCTTTATTTGTCGGGGTTTGTAATCTGCTGCATGTGTTTTTTTTTTTATATACTCCGATTGTTGTTGGGTGGGCGAGGTCTCCTCAGGGACGCCGCACTATGATCGACCGGAGTGTTAGGGGATGCGCGTTCCGATGGGTAAGTTGGGTTGGGCGTGACACTCTTGGTCCGGACGAAATGGTCAACACTAGGGCGATTGTTAACCTATGCTTCAACTCCTGAAAATTCTTCTCACATTTATCGTCACATACGAACTTAGATTCCTTTTTAAGCAATCGTGTCAATGGCATGGCTATCGACGAGAATTCTTATACAAAACATCAATAATAGCCAGCCAATCCCAAGAAACTTCGGATCTCGATTACGGAGGTTGGTCTTGGCCACTTCATTACTGCCTCAATCTTCATCGGGTCCACAGATATTCCATCCCCTGAGACTATGTGACCAAGGAATGCTACTCTACTTAGCTAAAACTCATACTTACTAAACTTGGCAAAGAGCACTTGTTCTCTTAAAGTTCGTAACACTTCAATCAAATGTACCTCATGCTCTTTCGGGCTTTTAGAATACACCAAAATGTCGTTGATAAATACTATGACAAGTCTGTTCAAAAATTCCTTGAACACTCTATTTATTAGGTCCATGAAAACAGCAAGGGCATTGGTCAATCCGAAGGGCATCACTATAAACTCGTAGTGCCCATACTGCGTCCTAAAAGCGGTCTTAGGAATGTCCTCCTTTCGGATTCTCAGCTGGTGGTATCCGGTTCGCAAATCAATCTTAGAAAACACAGATGCTTCTTACAACTAATCAAATAGATCATCAATTTCAAGCAGTGGATACTTGTTCTTAATCGTCACCTGATTCAATTGCCGATAATCAATACACAACCTCAATGTCCCATCCTTTTTCCTCATAAACAAGATTGGTGCTCCCCTTGGAGACACACTAGGACGAATGAAACCTTTGTCTAACAACTCATGCATCTGGACTTTCGGTTCTTTTAATTCTGACAACGACATCCGATACGGTGCCTTTGAAATCGGCTCATGTCCCGAGGGCTAGTTCAATCACAAACTCCACCTCTAGGTCAGGCGGTAAACCCCGCAATTTCTGAAGAAAAACCTCAGGGAAATTGCATACTGCGAGTATATCTTCCAACTTAGGTTCCGCCATTGTTAGATCCACAACATTCACTAAATATCCTTCACATCCATCATCCAACAATTTCGTCACTTGAAGCGAAGAAATCCAAGGGATCGAGGTTCCTCCTCGGTTTCCCTGAAATTCAAACCTTGGACGTCCAATCGGATTAAATTGGATAGTCCTATTGTCGCAATCCATGACGGCCTTCTGGCTCACTAGTCAGTCCATCCTAACTATCATGTCGAAATCGAACATAGCCAACACTGTCAAGTCGATACTTTCTTCGCTACTCCCAATCATAATCTTACAGTTGGGACATTCAAAAGAGACTAACATTTTATCATTCATAGGTGTCAACACACTAAGCATAGTCTCAAGCAATGCCGGTTCCAAACCAACTAGCTTAATAAATTGCTCTGAAATAAAAGAGTGGGTCGCCCCTAGATCAAATAACGCATAAGCAGCATGATCGGAGAGAGAAATAGTACATGTGACCACGCCCGGTGCGTCCTCAGCTTCTTGCCATAGCATAAACTCTTCCTTATGCCAGTGGTCGTCCTTGATTAGCCAGTGGGGAGGTCTGGCTTGATTTCCAACTCGCGACGGCGGCAACCTAAGCGGTCCTGAGGGTTGCAACTGTAGGCAATTCCTAATCTGGTATTCCAGACTCCCACATTTGAAATATGCCCCAAATCTACTCGGTTGGGGGCTCGGCTTTCCTAGATTCCGTCTAGTGGGTGGGACAAAACGCCTGTTTCCTATCATAGGTCTCCTCCCTAAATAGGGGTTGTCTCTGCTCTAAGCAAACCACGATCCAGAAGCTGCTGCTCTTTCTTGCTGATCCCGCTCTATAATCTGTGCCCGCTCATACATTTTCCCAAAATCTTTGATGTTGTGCGGCAAAATCTGGCTTCGGAGATCCGGCTTCAAACCATCTCGAAATCTCCGAGCTTTGTCCCATGGGTTCTTTACCATGATTCGTGCAAACTTGGCCAATCTTGCAAATTCTGCTTCGTATTGATCAACGGTCATCTGACCTTGGCGCAGTCGCATAAACTCCATTAACTTCCTCTCTTGGGTGACTTCCAAAAAGTATTTTCCATAAAAACTTTCAATAAACACTGCCCAATTTAACTATGTACCTTCCGCGAATACCCTACCCCTAGTGGCTTTCCACTAATCATTCGCACCACTCTACAACTGATATGCCGCTAATGACACTTTCTCTGCATCGGTGCACCCCAACACCTCAAATGCCTTCTTTAATTCCTCTACCTAATCTAGGGCAACTTCGGGGTCACCCTTGTCATTGAACTTTGGCAGCTTCATTTTCAAGAATTGCTCCACCAACTGGGGCATCTGTTTGGCTACTGCGGGTTAGGCCTGCCCTTGCTGGGCCTGATTACTTCATTACCAGCAATTGGTGCAGTCTCAACAATTTGCGTATAAGCTACAGCCCTTTCTTGCGCTTGCATACCCATTATATGCCCTATTTCCCACAGGGTATCCATCACATCATCGAACCTTGGATCTCTAGCTTCGCGGACTCCCTCGCTAGACTAACCTTGGGACTCTTTTCCTCTTCTCCTACTCATCCTTACAAACTCGGCTACTCAACTACCTGCTATAATTCCACTAAGGAATTAAAGACTTAAGCAAATCTAACCCAGTCTAGCAAAACAAGCTAGCACTCAGCATGCATTCCAAACAACTGACACAAACTTCACCCATAGAGATTAGAACACTTACCTCGGGTCCTGTCGAGCCTGCGTTGTTATAGGTCACACAATCAATCACTCAAAGCACAAACTGTCAGGAGATGTACTTAGCACACGAGGTCACCCTATCGACTACCCATGGTCTCATCGCTCCTTATCACTCCAGATTTCGACCGAAATGGACCAAGCTGACCTCGCTCTAATACCAAATCAAACGGGGATGTCACGCCCCGAACTCCTCGGTACGTGAGCATCCCACCTTCGGCCGATTATGGTGCAGCGCTCCCAGGGCGCATTGCCGACCCAACACCCAAGCAAAGATAAGGCACATGCGGAAGTAATAAATAAAACCCGTACAATATAAATATACGAGACCAAAGATAGTATAACAAACCAAACAAGAATATACTTACAAATGTATACCTTTTCATTTCTACAAGGAAACCTTTTACAACATACTTTTTATACAACCTAAAAGACAAGAACAAAACCAACATACAACAGCCACCATATCAAAAAGGGACAAATGGCTGGGAGAAGGTTAGGCCATCTATAGGGAAGGTCACAGTAAAAAAGGTACGAGCTTCCCTGCTAAGGGCTAGGACCTATACTACGGCTCCTAGTCCGGAACGGATTCTGAGGACTCCTCTGAAGAACTCTCCTAAGACCCATACACCTCGGAATCCATGTCTCCTGCTGTAGCCCTCTCATCCTCTGAGTTCAGTTCTAACTCCTGGTCGAGATATAGTCCTATCTCCTCATCCGAGCCTAACTCTGCAACTTCCCCATCCTCATCTAAATCTAGGTCCATGGCCTCTAGCTCATCCTCTTCGTCCTCCATTTGATCTAGATCTTCAACTATCACATGAGGCTCCCTATCCATGACATCATCCTAGACATCCCAATCTTAAGCATCCTAAGGATTTATCACCTCACCATCCGCAACTATAGGCTCCATCATGCCATTCTCGTCAAGTGGGGCGTCGAAGATCTTGAGAGGCTGGCCTATGTTCCCATCAACATCTCGAAGACACCAAGCAATGTACTCCTGGGTCTGATAAAAGTATTCGTCCATGTTCACAAAAACTATCAATTGATATCTTACATAAGCTTCCCCATTGCCAGAGGGAAATACGCTGGTCGACTGCTGAATTTGTGTTGGAATCCCAAAAAGCTTTGGCAGCTTCGGCATGATCAGAGACGGGGGTCTGAAAAGTTTAGGTTATACAATAATGAAAACGCGTCTCAGTGAGTAAAATCCCCTAAACCTAGGCTAAGCTAACATACATCTCCTGACAAGCAGTATAACACTCAAAAGTCAAATCACAACAATCGACCTAGACCCTCAGGCCCAAATCACTCACTTCACTGACCCTACAGGTTAGGCATTTCAATAAAATAATCAAGTCACGTACGTGAACACACTATCCATATGTACGCCATACGCATGCTCATGCTTAATAGTGTTCGTTTCGCATGTCATTCACCGAGTCTTGCACACTCGTGCACTGGCTTATGCATCCTTATGCATGTAAATGTCATCATCATGCTATGTTTCATTCTGCCTCATACTATACACTGGCTCAATGCTCAATTATTATTTAATACGACCCGTGTAAAACCCATCATGTCCGACCCGCGTAAAACACATTAGGTCTCTTTCTTAAATCACAACACTTCGTGGCCCGCGTAAAACACATTTCCAGCCTAGTGTCTCTAGCCAGCTACAGAGTGTATAAAGCTCAACACTGATCTCCTCATGAACCAGAGCCTGCGTAAAACACATCAGGTTGATCGTCATCCGGACGTATCGGGCATCGTCCTGCGTAATACGCATCAAGGCGAAGTGTGATCACACATATACATAGCCAGTTATTATCTGAACCCTGCGTAACACGCATTAGGGCAATTAGGTGATCACATGCTCATGTCAGGCACGCATTCTCACACAATTCTCATCTCATGCCCCATTCTCAGCATACATAATGCGTAATCATGCAATGTTAAACAATGTAACATGAGCATCACATATCACACTCAGGTAATCAAGCAATCCATGTTGCTATAGCATACACAATTGGCCTATTTAGTATCGTGCAGCCCAATACGCAATTCACCATTCGACATTCAATTTACGCCCTCAAAAGACCAAACACACTCCACACAATGTGGCCACACAAACACACGATATGGCAATACCTGATATACTATAATTAAGCACAACAATCAATAAGTCAGTCAACTCGGGCATACCCGACAATTCGTTCACCTAATCCTCAATTGTCCATTTTAACCCAATAAATCACCAAATAGACAGCCACTATTTACTCCAATATCAGCCTCAGCCTCCAATTCACCACTAGATCACCACAATAATCTAACAGTATCAAATTCTCCTCAAATCGTACCAGTATATTCTAAACCGGGCCCGTCTAAAAATGTACACTGTCGTAGACCGGGTTTAGAAAGTTATACTCACTTAATCTAACTAAGGCGACGAAGAACAGGCGGCCAATTGTCGATGAATGGTGAAATTGGCGGCGGCGTTTCAACGGTGATGGCCCACGGTGGCGCGATGTGGATTCCCGGAGGTGGTGGCTTGATCGGCATTCCTTGGCCGAGAAGGAGAGAGAACGAAAGAGGGAGAGAATGGACAAGATGGTGATGATGACGATGGCACAACGGAGCAGCGGCATGGCGACATCCTAGCGGCGAGCAACTCTGGCAAACATGGCGGTCTCATGGCCGAGAGGGAGAGAGCACCGACGGAGAGGGGGAACTGATTGTGGGAAGGCTGGCCGGGGAGAGAGAGAAGGGAAATAGAGAGAGAGAGAGAGAGAGAGAGAGAGAGAGAGAGAGAGAGAGAGAGAGAGAGAGAGAGAGAGAGGGGTCAAACTAGTCAAATATGGGGGGCCTAGTGGGACAAGTGTCACTCATCTAAGGTAATTCCCAAATTACCCTTGATCCAAAGGCCCACATTTGTTCCAATCCAATAATTGAGGGGCAAGATGCTCTTTGACCCAATAATTGAGCTAAAATTCCAATTTAATTAATTCTAAATTTTCAGTCCAAAACTCGGAATACCTAGCATAAGGTCTAGAAGCAAAATGGTAATTTTTCTGACCCGAGCCGAAATTTTATTTTTCGACCGTACTAACCTAAAATATGATTGGCCAGCATAATATGACGTCGATTCCGCAAAAATAGCCTCTTAAGCCCTCGAAAATCGACATCGAAATCGGAGCCCAATTATGCGATCAAAACTTGCTCAATTTCAAAGTTGAGTCTCTCACTAACAGGCGGCTATTTAGGGGTTATGCGTATCGACTTAGGTTATCCTAGTCGTCACGGCCTTGATTATCGGGAGAACGAGAGGAATTATTGCTAGTTCTGAAGGTCTCGATCATTCAGTTCAAGTTCAGGATCAGTTGGCCACGCGTACTTTGGTCTTGCAGAATCACCTGCTATCTGATCGTACGTCGTTGGCCTTGGCCAAACCACATCCAACACCTTTCTAGAATCGGCTCACATTGGCCTAAAATATTTCCTCATCGTTTCTCGAAATCTGTGCCAGGCTGGCAATCGAGTCCCTGGTCCATGTACCATGTTTCCTAATTAGCCATTCCCATTTGGTCAGTATCTAGAGAGTAATTAGCTCTGGGCGAGACTTACTAAAGTAAAATGAGAAATACTACTCGTTTGATTGATTTTGAAATTGAGTCAAAATTCGGGGTGTTACACCTATGTTGACATGCCAGGCCTTGATCCAAGTATAGTTGATCACGCTTTGCCAATTGATCCAAGTAATCCACCGAAGAAACAAAAATTGAGGCGAACAATGCTAGAATTATCAAAGAAAATAGAAGAAGAAATGATGAAATTACTCAAAGTTGGTTTCATCGAAGTAGTGCCATATCCAGAATGAGTTGCCAACATAGTACCCATAATGAAGAAAGATGGTCGGGTGTGAGTATGCGTTGATTATCGTGACCTGAATAAAACAAGCCCAAAAGATTATTTTTCGCTTCCACATATTGATGTATTGGTGGATAGCACGGCCGAGTTCAAAACATTCTCATTCATAGATGGTTTCTTAGGATATAATCAAATCCTCATGAAGAAAGAGGATAAGGTGAAAACGTCCTTCATAATGCCACGGGGCACATTTTGTTATAAAGTGATGCCTTTCGATCTAAAAAATGCTGATGCCACATATCAAAAGGCGATGGTAACTCTGTTTCATGATATGATACATAAAGAAATTGAGGTATATATGGACGATATGATCGCAACATCCAAACAAGGAGAAGACCATGTTGAGGTGCTTTGCAAATTGTTCAAGCGACTCAGAAAGTACAAGTTGCGACTGAACCCAATAAGTGTGTATTTGGAGCAAAATCTGGCAAACTGCTAGGATTTGTGGTTAGCAATAGAGGAATCGAAATCAATCCTTCCAAGATCAAGGCAATACATGACTTGAAGACTCCTTTTACGGTAAAAGAAGTGAGAAGCTTGTTGGAGCGGTTAAATTACATTGCCTGTTTCATCTATCAGCTTTTTGAGACTGCTAAACTATTCTTCAAACTGTTGAAGAAGAATGCTAAAGTAAAGTGGGATAAAGAATGTCAATAAGCCTTTGACAAAATCAAAGAATATCTGGTATGCCCACCAATATTGGTACCACCAATTCATGGAGTCCCGCTGATCCTATATTTGATGATTCACCATGAATCATTAGGAGCAGTGCTGGTACAAAGAAGACCGAATGACGGTAAGGAACAAGCCATTTATTACTTGAGCAAGAAATTCACAACATCAGAAGTGAATTATCCAGCGCTTGAGAAGACATGCGTCGCATTAATTTGGGTGTTACACAGATTAAGGCAGTACACCCTTCATCACCAAAGTTTGCTAGTGACCGAGAATGATCTAATTAAGTATCTTCTTGAGAAATCCTCCTTGGTCGGGAAATTAGCCAAATGGCAAGTCTTATTGTCTGAATTTGACAGCAGGAGTTCATCCCAAAAGTCAGTCAAAGGGTGAGCAATAGCAGATATGCTGGCAGAGAATTCGCGAGATATCGCTTATTCTGAAGAACGGCTTGATGACCACATATTGACATTGGTCGATGACAAATGGACCATGTATTTCGATAGCACAACCAACCTTTCGGCTCAGGAACTGGGGCAGTACTGATCTCCCCAGAAGGGCAACACTATCCAGTATATGCAAAACTAGTATTCCCATGCACCAATAACATTGCTGAATATGAGACGTGCATTCTCGACTTATAGTTAGCCCTTTCAATGAGGGTAAAAACGTTGCAAGTATATGGAGTTTATATGCTCATTATATTGCAAACAACTGGAGAATGGCAAACTAGGGATGCAAAGCTGATTCCTTATCACAAATACCTAAAAGGAATGATGGAGGAATTCAAAGAAATAACATTTGATTATCTTCCAAGAACTCATAATCAATGTGCAGATGCTCTTGCAACCTTATCATCCTTACTTCAAGCTGAAGATAGTATGGATATAAAACCATTGAGCATCAATATTCTCGAACAACCAGCACATTGCATGGTGGTTCAAGCAGAATTTGACAACAAACCATGGTTCCACGATATCAAAAGGTACTTACAAGAAAGAGAATTTCCTAAAGGAAGCCAATTAGGCGACAGAAATTTTATCAGAAAGATAGCCAACAAGTTTTTTTCTTAACGGATAGGTTCTTTATAAGAAGTCGTACGATTCTATCCTGTTAAGATGCGTTAATAGCAAAGAAGCTAAACAAATCATGAGAGAAATCCATGAAGGCGAATGTCGTCCGCATATGAATGGCCATCTCTTAGCCCGTAAAATCATGCGATTGGGATATTACTGGATGACGATGGAAACAGATTGCATTTAGCATGTGAGGTGATGCCGCCAATGTCAAGTCTATGGAGACAGAATTAATACACCGCCAAATGAGCTGCATCAAAAGTCAGAACCATGGCCATTTTCAATGTGGGGAATAGACATGATTGGCCCCATTAACCCTAAGGCTTCAAACGGACATCGCTTTATCTTGGTGGCAATTGAATATTTCACCAAGTGAATTGAACCAAATTCATATACAAATGTCACTGCTAAGAATGTAGCAAGATTCATCAAGCGAGACATCATTGCTAGGTACGGAGTTCCAAAACCAATCATTACCGACAATGGTTCAAATTTGAATAACAAAATCATAAATGATTTGCTTGAACACTTTTACATTCAACACTTGAATTCATCTCCATACCGTCCACAAATGAACGGAGCAGTGGAAGCGGCAAACAAGAATATCAAGAAGATATTGTCTAAGACAGCTGAGAATTATCGTGATTGGCACGAAAGATTGCCTTATGCTTTGATGGCATACCGAACTTCAATTCGAACATCAACTGGGGCAACTCCATTTTCCTTAGCATACGGGATGGAAGCAGTGTTACCCATTGAGGTAGAAATTCCTTCATTAAGGATATTGTCTCAATTAAAACTCTCAAAAGCCGAATGGAGCCAACAAAGATATGAATAGCTCAACATGATTGATGAAAGAAAATTAAGGGTTATATGTCATGGCCAAGCTTACCAGAAAAGAGTTGCTAAATCTTTCAATAGAAAGGTGAAACCAAGACGTTTTGAAACAAATGATCTAGTAGTGAAGAAAGTCATTCCCAATAATTCAGATCCACGTGGGAAATTCACTCTGAATTACAAAGGTCCTTACATTGTCAAGGGGGGTTCTTCCTGGAGGAGCACTAATTCTTGTAGATATGACAGGGAACAGAACTAGCCTATCCTGTAAATGTAGATGATGTCAAGATTTTCTATCCATAAAATGAAGACGGACATTCAAGAAAACTGGCACTAATCATAACATGTGCATATCATGCAATTCATAGAATATGTTTGTTCTTTTTGCAGGATTGACAAAAGGAAATCTGAGATAACTCAAGGCTTCAAAATTTTTTCAACGGAGTCGAAAAATAAAAGGGAAGTGTCATTCTCAAATTCAATTTTCTCAATGTTGTTTTCTAATGAATTTTTCCCTTCTATCATCCCCAGAGAAACTGGGAAAAGAGATTAAAAGAGATAATCTTTCATGAATGATCAAGACAAAACAAACCAGAGGTTGGTTGTATCATTTCAATAAAAAATGAACAATACTTCGATCAATACTAACACTGGGTTTTAATGTTACAGAGATATCATCAAACCAATCAGGTAAGTGTCCCTAACCTATGAATTTGAGCTTGAACATCTCATTTTCAAATCTCTAATGGAACGAATTAGTGTAGAAGCAAAACAATTGAGAGGGACGTTGACAAGCCGGTCAGGTAAGCGCCCCTAACTCGTAAATTTGGGTCTCGAAGAGGTTAATTTGCTGGAAAATGAAACTTCTTTTCCCCAAGCTGCTTAACATGAAAAGGTTATTTCAAAAAGTTTTGAAATACGCAATTTTTGAATATGCTTTACGCATCAGAATTCCTTAAAAAAAAGGAAGTTTTGACGAAGGTCATGAAAATTTTCATAGAAAAAACTTTGGATCAAATCAAATGGAAAGACTTTCAAATGATGAAAGGTAAGCCATATCCAAAAAAATCCCCTATACACTCAAAGTCAAAAGTGTTGAAACGAGTGAGAAAACCTCATCTGAAGGAAATAGGGGATATTTACAATAATTACATGAATTGAAATGATGAAAGGTAATCATTTCAGTATCCCGAACACATGATTATCCCTTACAAGCCAAATTTGAGCCTAAACAATGGAGAAATTTCCTAAAAGCAACCCTGTTGAGAACCACCTCACACTAAGGCAAATTAGGAGGTTCGCGATTGATATTTTATGTAGAATAGGATCAAGAAAGATTTTATTGCATACACTTGCATCAATCTTTCTATGATAACCTCAGATGAATTAATGTGAAAGCTCACAACATCCCAAAAGGAATAAAAGCATTTTGTTTCCATATTCCAAACACACTTACCTTTGTCAAAGCCCAATTGAGCCTCTAAATATTCATTTCAGAATCCCAAGTCGGTGATCATCTCTTCACACCAGAGCATGAGCATATGATCCACTTTGATAAATAGAAAGTAAAAGGGCAGAACATAGAGTCCTTATAATGCGAAAAGATCAAAGACAAAAGAGTCTGGGGCATGAAAAAGCAGTGTACTTGGTAAAAGTAAGGTCGATGCCCAGAAAAATGAGCAAAAGAAAAGAAAAGCATTCAAAAGAAAGAATGACAAAAGTCAAGTCAAAAGCAAAAGTTGTGAAAAATCAAAAGTTACAACAAATCAGTGATTGAAAAGATCTCAATGAGCATCTAAGGGACTCTTGTGTTCATGTTAATAAAGGACCCCTAGTGGACAAAGAAAAGGGTGGTGATGCCAAGAAGATTGCCAATCTCATAAAAACCCTGAATTCAAAACAAAACAATTGAGCCTTTTTTAGCCTACCTAATATCAACATTATAACCTCTCCCCAAAGACTCTTCAGATTGGGAACCGAAGTGAGTGCAATATTGTCTTATCTTATCCTCCAGGTTCTTAACTTGAAGAACCGAAGTGAGTTGAAAGATGATAAGATCTTTTTCTTGGCCTCAGAATGCCTACCCTTTAAATAGCCATTGACCAAGCCAATATTACAATATTTTGAAAGACCTTATCGAATCAATTGGATTGTATACATTGTGAATATCTCCGAACACCTAAGGATTAGTTAGGAGAAATAAAATCGAGGGATATCAGATCAATTCCTTTTCAAATGAAGAAAAGATCAAATTCATAGACCGAAACAAATCCTTTATAATGAAGGTCTTTCGAATAATTATTTCAAACATTTCTTGAAATTTGCAAGCATTTTGCTCAATTACTTCCTTTACAAGGAAATTTGATTGCCCTGAAATGTATACAAAGAATGCATATTACAAAATCAGGTTTCAAATAATTTTTTGTCAACTTAAAACCAAGTTTTCAAATAGTTTGTGGTAATCTAAAAGAAAAACCACATTCCAAACAGTTTTTATTCATTTCAAAACCACTTTTCAAAATAGTTTTTGGTCATCTAAAACATCATATCAAGGTTAGTAAAATCTTAAAATCACAAAACGTACAGTAAAGGCATTCATTTCTTTGAAGTCTTTCTAAAATCCTATTTGGTGAGGAACCATTAGGTAAAACCCAAATCCTACAAGCAAAAAGCCCCTAGGTAGATTCAATTTCCACTGGCAATAAACCACTAGTTAAAATCCAAATCCTACAGGCGAGGACCCCTAGGCAAAACTTAAAATCCTACTGGCAAGAAACCACTATGTAAAACCCAAATCCTACAGGCGAAAAGCCCCCTAGGTAAATTCAATTCCTACTGGCAAGAAACCACTAGGTAAAATTCAAATCCTACAAGTGAGGAGCCCCTAGGTAAATTCAATTCCTATTGGTGAGGAATCAATAGGTAATATTCAAAGTCTTACTAGTGAGGAACCACTAGTAAAACTAAAGTCCTACAGCTGAGGAACCCCTAGGCGATTTCAAAGTCTTAATTAGCAAATAACCACTAGACAAATATCCAAAGTCTTACTAGTGAGGAACCACTAAGCAAACTCAAGTCCTAAGGCGAAGTGTCTTGGGCGTTCATAATTTGTGAATCCATTCTCAAACTGAGAAAATAGAACAATCATCATAATCATCATCATCATCCATTCATGCCCTTGGATGAGCAAACAAAGAAACTCTCACAAACAAGTAAGTTTCTCTCTCTCTTGAATCATTAAGAACCCTTTTAAAATATGTTCCAAAAAGAAGAATCTTTGGATTAGATCACAAATTTCAAAAAGCAAAGACCCTAATCAGTTGTTGTGAAATTTCCATTTCCATTTTGTTTAGTGAGTCGACTAAAAATTTAGGTGTCACCTTATCTTTGAGATCAACCTCTAACGTGTTCAATCTCAAAGAGGGGCAGCTATTGACACCTAATTTTTAGCTCATTTTTGTCATATTTTCAAAAATTTCAAAATTAGGTCTAGGGATCTTGGCCAAGCCTGGAAACCTATTTCTAAACCAAAATAATATTTTTTTTTAGCATTTTTCTTCTTTTTTTCTAAATTTCTTTTAGTCAAAATAAACAAGAAAATCAAGAAAAATAGTAAATGGAATCAGAAAATTCCATAAAAATAGTCAATAATCTTCTTTTAAATCCAATTTCATAAATACACTACCAATGAACTACCGGGTCGAACGGGTCGACCTGACCCAACCCGCACAGTTTGTCTTCGTCACCCAGTCACAACCCGCGAGAAACCCAGAGGAAAAAAACGGTTCGTGCCAATGACTCCGTTGACTAATTCCGGTTAATTAGAACGTTTTTAATCAAATTTTCTATATGGATATTATCCAGCTGGCTTCATTCAACAACCCAAACGGATTAACATTCAGTTCCAACCGAATTCTGAGCAAGAAGTCAAGGATGAAAAACAAAATTAACTCAAGAAAAAAGAAGAGAAGGTGTTCGACGATTTTCCCGAGAGAGAGAGGAGAGAGAAACAAGGAAAAACAACGGAAAAATCTAAAGAGAGAGAGAGGGTTGAGGATCCCCTCACGAGTGTCCGGTGCTGCCATATATGGTGGACCGCCGGCAAATCGTGAAAAAGCTGTGATCTTCCCCTCACGGCTTGAACAAGACAAAGCTTACCGTGAAGGCCTGAAAATCGATCTCAGCCAGCGCATCTAGACCTGTTCCGGCGAAACCAGAAGCACTTGGAGGATGACTAAACATCAAGGAACAATTCTCAGGTCACCAATCAACTCGACAATCTCGTTTGAAGATTGAACAAAGCAGGTAAAGTAGGCCGAGAACCAACTTTTTCAAAATTTTCCAGAATTCGGTTTTGTCTTCGATGTGCATGTTTGAGTGATTTTATTGTTGAATCTTGGTATTTTGATGCTCATTATTAGTGTTTACTCATTGCTTCTGTGATTTGATTGCATTTTGGACATCGAAAACACTTGAACCGAGACAATCTCACCATTAAATCCCTCGCCAGAGCTCCGGTGATCCCGCCAAAGCATTGCCGTGGCTGTAAGGCCATTCAGGTTAGTATTCCCTAACCCTTGTTTGGTGTTTGTTAGTGATAGGAATCGTTTTAGACAGCTAAGGCGAGTAGAATAGGGATTTTGAGCTTTAATGAGCACGGTTTAGGTTAATGGTAAACTGGTATTTTTCGACGAAATTTTCGCCGGTTGGTGACGGTCCAACGGCCAATTGGCTGGTTTAGTTTGGTAGAGGTTAATGCGAACTTGATCCAGGACCAAAAATCATCGGAAAAGGACGCCAGAAGCTTGCCAACGGGGAGCTCAAACTGGTGACCTTGAAAATGTCAAACACAAATTCATGCCTACCAGGTGTTTATGAAAATGCCTCAATGGAAATCGCCCAAAACAACGCCGTTTCGGCGTTGGGTTCGCCGTAGGGGGTGACCGGTGTCGATGCCGTCGACGACCGGTTCGAACCGGACCAAACCGGTCTGAACTTGTCCGGTCTAGTTCGCCCTCGGTGGGAAAAATAAAAAAATTAAAAAATTCAAAATGAAAAATAAAAAATAAAATATAAAAAATATGAAAAATTCTAAAAAAATTCTAAAGAAATAAAAAAATCACAAAAATCATAAAAAAAATTAGATTTTCTTAGAAAATTCGAAAATTTGCAGAAAATTCATAAAAATCAGAAAATTCAGAAAAATACAAAAATTTTCAGAAAATTCATAGAAATTTCAGAAAATACAAATAAAAATTTGAAAATTCAGAAAAATCAATAAAAATTGAAAATTTGGAAAATTCACCACAAATTTCCAGAAAATCATAAAAAATAATTTCTCGGTTTCAAAAAATTCGTAAAATTCAAAAAATTCAAAAATTTGAAAATTCACAAAAAGGTCCAAAATCTTCGTGGCCAGCCATAAAAGATTAAATTTGAATTTTTGAAGTATCCAAATGGCACTAAAAAAAATCTAAATAAAATCAAAAATTTTGAAAATCCATAGAATGATTAAAAATTATTGTGGCTAGTCATAAAAAGTGAAACTTGGATTTTCCAAAATGTCTAAGTGGCATAATTTGGAAAATTCTAAATTTAGGGCCAAAACCCCTAAAAAACTCTAAACCCTAAAAAATGAAATGAACAAACTATTAGAGCTTTGTTAGGGTTTGGATAGATTTTCATTTCTAGTGACTAAATTAGGGTTGCTGTGATTGACTTGCCATTGGATGTGTATTTGATTCTTGGATGCTTAATTGTTTATCCATGATTAGATTAGTGAAGTGACTTTAGGGATCCGTGTGATACGCTAGATTTGCCATATCATTCTTAGGTACCGAAAGGATATTAATGGCCTCAATTTGGGATCGTTAATATAACCAAGTTCCTTATCTAGAATCTTTGGTTCATAGGATTGCGGTACTTCTCCCATACCACAATTAGGTTTCTAGTCGACTTACTATAAATGACTAGTGGCGACTCCCAAGTTTGAGTTTAGATCAAATAAAATCCCGTTATCGCGTAAGGTATGGTCTAGGAGAGGCTCGTATAGAAAAATACCTTCATCGAAAAGCACGCGAGCGCGTGGTGCAACACCAGTGTGCCGATAAAGACCTGGCGAGCCCCGAGTACACGTCCGAGGAGAGTTCTAGTTCTAGCCGCCGGCCTATTATCTGGGACGTTGACGAGCCAGACGCGATGGAAGAGGAGCTAATGGACTGGGATTCCGATCTGGAGCCGATGGATTTGGATGGTGAGTCGGAGCCAATGGAGCAGGACCTCGAGCAGGAGGACGAGCCTGAGGAGGAGCCAATAGAGGCCAAGTCTAAGTTAGATTTCATGGACTCTTGAGGACGAGCTATCCGACAGCTCTTTCGAGTCCTTGGGATTTGATCCGAACTGGGTTCTGTAGGGTTTAGCCTTAGTCTTAAATAGGTCGGGTTGACACCTTTTTGATCGGAGCCCCTCCTTAGTCTAGAAGCCTAATCGTCTTGGCCACCTACCCTTTTTGCTAGTAGTGGTCGTTGACCCACTTTTGACTTATCGTTTTGTATTTCGTGTAAATGGATATTGTATATGTTTCCCTTTTATTAATACAAGTGTATATTCATGTTGTTTGTTGTTTGTGCTATCCTTGGTCATGTGTTTTTATTGTATGGGTGTTTATGTTGCTTCCGCATATGCCTTGATCTCTGTGTTGGGTGTTGGGTCGACGACGAAGTCCTGGGATGTCGCATAAATTCGACCTCGGTTGGGATGCTTGGGCGTCGTAGGGTTCGGGGTGTGACATGTACTGGCAAAGAAATTCTCCCACTAAATGATCCTATCCAGTGAAGTCTTTTATGTCGAGGGCTGTATACCATGCAACGGCTGCCTCTCTCAAATTATCTTGAAATGTGCTAATAAGACGTGGCATGTTGTTTGAATATGTTGCCATCTTATAGAGATAATACTTCAAATGGCTTTTGGGACAGCCAGTGTCACGCCCTGAACCCTACGATGCGCAACATCCCTCTCAATGGCCGTATTTGTTGTGATGTTCCAAGATGCGTTGCCGACCCAACGCCCAACACGGGGATCATTACACATGCGAAAGCAAATATATATATATATATATATATATATATATATATATATATATACCCGCATAATAACAACATGATGACCAGGATAACACAACAACGAAAACCAATATGATTAAAAACATAGATTTGCATTACCACAAAAATATAAACATAATAACGTTCTACAAGCTCTGCCATATAAGGCTTCAAACGGTGCCATCTGAATGCTCTGCTGGTAGCTGTTATTATAGGCAAATTCTACTAAATGTAACTGCTATTCCCATTTGTCCTGAAAGTCTAATACATAGGCTCTCGGCATATCTTCCAAAGTTTGAATCGTTCTTTCCGATTGGCTATCCGTTTGTGGATGATAAGCAGTACTAAACTGCAACTTCATTCCTAAGGTCGATTGCAAACTTTTCCAAAAGTTGGCCATAAATCTCGGATCACAATCTGAGATGATTGTCACTGGTACTCCATGAAGACGTACTATTTGCCGAACTTATAATTCTGCGTACCTTTCTAGCTCAAAGTCCTTTCGCACTGCCAGGAAGTGCGCTGACTTGGTAGTCGATCTATTATCAACCAAATTGAATCATGTCCTCTCTGACTTCGCGGCAATCCCATCACGAAATCCATTGTGATGTGTTTCTACTTCCACTCAGGAATCTCTAATGGTCTTAATAAACCACCTGGCTTGTAATGCTGTGCCTTCACTTGTTGGCACGTCAAACACTTGGCCACATTCGCCTTCATCCCGTTCCACCAATAATGTTGCCATAGATTTTGATACATCTTCATACTACATGGATGGATACTATAATTGCTCCTATGAGCTTTTAATAAGATTTCTTCCTTGAGCATTGCGTCATCAGGCACGCACATCTGTCCTCGAAACTTTAAAATTCCATTCTCGTTCACCTGGAAGTCTGACTTCCTCTTAGCGGCATCTAGCTCAATAATTCTTTGAATCTCTTGGTCCGTAGACTATAGTTCCTTGATTCTAGTTTGGATCTTCGGTTTAATTCGTAATGCAGCTAACAGGTTGGACATCCGGCTTACTTTAAATTTGAACTCCGAATCTCTGAGCTTTTCTAATAACGCCCATTCCTTGACCATTAGGTGCACCATACTAGACTTGCGATTTAAGGCATCAGCAACTTGATTCACCTTACTCGAATAATACAAGATGTCGCAATCATAGTCCTTTAAAAGCTCCATCCATCGGTGCTGCCTCATGTTCAACTCCTTCTACAAAAAGAGGTATTTGAGGCTTTGATGATCTGTATAAATCTGAAATTTTTCTCCACAAAAATAATGTTTCCAGATTTTAAGGGCGAAAATGATAGCAACTAGTTCTAAATTATACGTCGGATAATTCATCTCATGTGGTCTCAATTGGTGCGACGCATATGCTACCACTTTTCCATGCTGCATCAAATCACATCGTAAATCACGATGTAATTTCGGGATTAATAAAATGAATGTTATTTCTCATTTCCGACTTTCAGCTGAACTCTTGGGAACCATGAGGAATGGCTAACTAGGACACTAGTCGTGACCGGGGACTTAGTCACCTCGGGAGCCGATTTGAGAAAGAATGAGGGAATATTGTGAATGGTGAGGGGCCGATTTTAGGAAAAGTGACGGAGATGGATGACCAAGGCCAACGATGCACAATTGGGATAGTGACTTAACCAAATGGCTAACCAATCTTGAACTCGAGCCAAATGATCGTGACCCCGGGATTAGTAATAAACCCTCTTTTCTCGATGATCGGAACCATTGAGACTCGGATAAACACGCGTATTCCTCCTTTGTTAGTGAGAGTTTCGAAAAATTGAAATTGAGAGAGTGTTGTTCACTTTAATTGAACCCAGATTTCGTGTCGGATTTTGGGGACCCCGACGGACTAATTTTCGAAAATGTTGGCCACATACATATGGGACGATGGGTGCGAAAAATGGAATTTCGGTTCGAAAAGGAAAAGGACGGAATTGCCCTTGGACTATTTAAGTTTTAATTCCGAATTTTAGAATTTATTTTGGTTTAACTAAGGTGGGTTAGAGTTAACTAGGAGGGTTAAGGTTTGGTTAGGGGCTAAAGACTAAAATGCCCCTCAATAATTGTTATGAATGAATGTGGGCCATTGGATGCAAGGGTATTTTGGGCAAGTGGGCTTAGATGGTGACATGTGTCTTCCACTAAGGAGGATTTGACCAACTTTTGACCAATAATTGATTAAGTCTCACTCTCTCTCTTCTTCTCACGCCCTCTCATTTCCCCCCCCTCACCATTCGCCGACTCCCTCCTCTCCACTTCCTCTCCAATTCTTCATCTTCTTGGTAGAACCAGCCCCATGTCGCCACCTTGAAACGGAGTGTGGGACACGGCCAAGGACCGCCGTGGAGGGCGGTAAAACCCAAGCCGCCGTCGCCTCTTCCTCTCTCGTGACCGACGCCAAGCCGGTGGGCGTGAGGAGCCGAGCCCTCATGGGAGGGTGGTTGAGCCTTTTAAAGTCGGATGTACTTGTTTCTTCCTCAAATCGTCCATCCCGAAGTGAGTTTAATGCCTAAACCTAACTTAGCCTTGATTGTGTTTAGTTAGTTTAGTTTAGGTTGATTAGGGGAGATTAAGTTGGGTTAGTGTTGTTAGTGATTGTGTGGTTAATGGCTGAGTTAAAAGTGTTGTTGAGGGTGATTTAAGACAAAGTATGGATGATTAATGTGGGTTTGGTTGCTGTCCTTGGTAAGTCAATTCGGAGGCCTTGAGGTTTGGTATTAGAAATGGTGATTTTAGTTCCAATTAGGCTTGATTTGCTTAATTAAGCTAAGTGTATGCCTTATATATTTGAGTGGGGAACGGAGTTTATTGAGGTTAAACGGAGTGTTTTGAATGTGTTTTGTACATGTTTGAAGATGAGGTTTTGTTTTCTGAATTACATGTGTTGGAATATAAATGTTAGAACATGCCCATTGTTGGTAATTGTTATAGCAATTGTATTCATTGACGTGAAAATGCATGTCATAACATTGTATGTCGGGATTGAGAATTGAAATGACATCATGTGAGTATCGAGTGTGGCATGACATTGTGTGATCCAAGAACGCCTTGAAATGAGTAGATTGGGCTAAGATAAAATTGATATGTGTGATCACTTAAGGCCTTCGGGTCGTGGCCCACGGGTCGAGTTCCGTCCTCATGCACTTTGTATCGATGTAGTTAATGGAATCGCACCATCCTCATGCACTTTATAGCAGGCCTAGTTCGTAGGTAAATAGAAGACACCGGGTCCAAGGAATATACGCTGGCCATTTTGTGATTAAGAATGAATGAACCTTGTATTATGTGAATTGTGAATCATGCAATATGGTTGATTGTGAGAATCATTAGCATGTGATCCGTGAGGCATTCGTGTGGGATGCGGTGATCGGGTGATTTGAACCATTTAAAGAAGATTCTTGTCTCCCGTCACGTATGTGGGTGTATATATATATTGAATTGTAACTTTTTGGGGGTTGAATCACGTTGAAACACATAGTTTATGTTTGTTGGCTTGAATGTTTGAGTTTGATTTGTAAGAGACACACTCTAGCCTAGCCTAGGTTTAGGTATTTTATTCTTTCTTTGTGGTAAAACCGAACATTTCAGAACCTACCCCTTAGGATCCGGGCCGCCTCCACCCCATGGATGGAGCATTTCCGGTTGAAACTAGGTGATCACATGCTATATTGTCTGGTGAAGATGAGCATAAGGCGGGGCAGCATGGTGTCGTAGGGGGCGTGCGGGACACATTTTCTTTTGACATCCCAGAGGCGTTGATGGCGAGTTTCATGCCGATGGAGAGGTGATCATGCTTCTCCACCTGAGCTCCGCAACACACACAATGATGAGTGACCATGGCAATGCAATCCAATGTACTGGGGATGAGCATCAACAGAATAGATCAAGCATCGGAGGACGAACCAATTTAATGTTGGGGAATCGGGAGGGTCGAGGCGGAACGGGAGGATATGGCGTGGATGACTCACCGAGTCTTCACGACGAGCCCGGATGATTTTGGACTATGCGCCTTTAGGCTGGTCGGTTATAGGGCTTTTTGTTATAGTGACTTGGCACCGACACTTTTTTGGATTAGTGGCCTTTTAACTTCGATACTAGCTTGATCCCGACCTAGACCTTTAATTCAGCATATCTATGTTCTTTATGCCATGTTTGTTTATATATGAGAACAAGGTTTTACACAGTAAATGTTTTGATTTGTGTGGCTTCCTTGCTCATCTTTATTTGTCGGGGTTTGTAATCGCTTCCGCATGTGTTTTTATTCACGATTGATGTTGGGTAAGTCTCCCGGGACGCCGCACTAAGATCGCAGTAGTAAGGGATGCTCGCGTTCGATGGGTAAGTTGGGTTCGGGCGTGACAACATCCAGCCCTTTCAAAGAACCATCCTTCAGAGATAGAATCCTCTAGGTCCAGACGGAATGGTCAACACTGGAGCAGTTGTTAACTTGTGCTTCAACTCTTGAAAGCTTCTCTCACATTTGTCATTCCATTCAAAATTAGTCTCCTTTTTAAACAGCCTTGTTAACGGCATAGCTATCGATGAAAATCCTTCTACGAATCGCCTGTAGTAGCCAGCCAAGCCTAGGAAGCCAATCTTAGTTAATGTCGGGTCTAAGTAGTCACTACCTCGATAATCCACGTAAATTCCGTCTCCGATATGTCCAAGAAACCCCTCGGTTCTACCGAACTTGGCATAAGCGTGTTCTTTTAAACATATTAGGATGCACCTTATGTTCTTCAGGATTCTTCGAGTACACTAAAATATCATCAATGAAAACTATCACGAACTAATCTAGGAACTCCTTGAACACCCGATTCATTAGGTCCATAAAAGCAGCTTGGGCGTTCGTCAATCTAAAGGGCATAACTGTAAATTCGTAATGCCCATATCTAGTTCTAAAAGCAGTCTTGGGAATGTCCTCGTTTCTGATCCTTAGTTAATGGTACCCGGTCCTTAAATCTATTTTGGAAAATACGGAGGCTCCTTGTATTGGTTAAATAGATCGTCAATCCTCAGAAGCGGATACTTGTTCTTCACTGTCACATGGTTCAACTGCCGATAGTCTAGACACAGCCTCAGAGTTTCATCTTTCTTTCTCACAAATAGGACTGGCGCTCCCCATGGAGACGCACTAGATGATCACATGTTCATGGCAGGCACACATTTTCGCACAATTTTATCCCGTGTCACACTCTCGGCACACACACAATGTGTGACCATGCAATGCAATCCAATGTACTATGAGCATCAACATAACTCAAGCATCCAACCAATTTAATGTCAGAACAATATGCTCAACTCACAGTAGCATGCTCACTTGGCCAATTAATACCGTGCGGCCCAATTCGCAAATCGCAATTCAGCATTCAATTCTAGCCATAATTGGCCAATCACATACCGCACAATTCTAAACACGCTAGTACACGACATGGCATATCGCAATTTATCACAATTCAACCAATAGACCTATCACTCGGGCAGTTCCGGCAATTCAGCTCATTAATCCACGATAATCACCGTTCGGTCCTCATTGTGGCCAATTTAATCCACTAAGTCCTCACTCCAGACAATCATCATTTTACCCCTCCTTGGCCTTCAATCTACCTCCAATTCAACATATTAGTGCACCAATTCCACTAATTTACCAAATTCAAATTCTAGTCGCACAATCCGTCTAACTCGTCTAGAAACGCACAACTAGTCTTAATCTGGGCTTAGAAATTATACTCACTTAATTCAACTTCACGACGATGAGAAACGGTGGCCAATCACCGATGAACGGTAGAATCGGCAGCGGCGTTCCGATGGTGGCGACGGCGGTGGCTCACGATGGGTGGCGGTATGGAGAGCAGTCCTTTGGTCAAATAGTACGACGGCATAAGGAGAGAGAGAGATTGGGTCGATGAGGGTGAGTGGCGGTGGATGGCGCAACCTTGGCTTCCCGGTGGAGAGATGCGCACGACGCAAAGATATCCGGCGTGGATCAACGTTCCTTGGCCGAGAGGGAGAGAGAACGGGAGGGGGGCTGCTGGTGGTGATCGCGAGGTGTGGATGGCGATGGTGGCTAATCCGGGACCAAGACGGGCGGTAATTTAGCCCGACGTGGAGAAGGATGACCGGCTGAGGAGGATTGATCGTGGGGAGTTCGGCTGAATTAAGGGGTAGAGAGAGAGAATTGGGTCCAACCTTAGTAAAATATAGTGGCTGGTGGTGCCACGTGTCGCCGATCCGATCAATTTGACTAAAATACCCTTGATCTAACGGTCTTGATTCAACCTTATCCACTAATTGAAGGGCAACATGGTAATTAGGTCCAATAATGGAGGTAATTCCAAAATTAATCAATTCTCTTAATTTCCCCAAAATTCGGAATAAAAAATGGCCTAGGGGCAAAATGGTTATTTTTTCGGTCCCAGGTCGAAATTTCATTTTTCGCGCCGTACCAACCCCAAATGTGTGTGGCCACTAAAAAATGGTGTCAACCATGCAAAATAGTCACTTACGCCCTTAGAAATCAACGTTGAGGTCGAGAGGGGCAAAATCGTCATTTTCTTCTCTTCCAAGCCGAAATTTCATTTTTCGATCGTAACTACTCCAAATACGCGTAGCCAACATAATATGACGTCAGATTCGTAAAAAGAGTTGTACAAGCCCTTGAAAATCGGCACCAAAGTCCGGATCCAATTTCGTAACCAAAACTCGCTAAATTTCCAATTTCAAGGTCTCACTAACGGGTAGCTGTTTAGGGGTTATGCGTATCGACCTAGGATTATCCGAGTCATGATGGTCCCAATCATTGAGAGGATGAGAAATTGTCACTAGTTCCTGTTGACACTTAATTTTAGCCGATGCATCATTAAAAATAAAACATTCGAGATTATGGTTTCCGATCTCGACGGAGCCTGTTTCTTGAGCAAAAAGTGTCGTTTTTTAATTCCGTCTGTTGGCTTAGCTTTTTGTAAGCGATTTTCTATTCATTTTATGCAAAACCCGAGAAGTCAAATGGTTGACTTTGGCGTTGACTTTTGGTCAACCCTTTGACCAAAAGTCAATCCCAGGTCAAATTGGGGCTTTTTGCATAAAAAGATTCCTTTCAAGTCCAATTTTACTTTAGAAGTGGAAATTTTAGAAAAATTCAAAGATTTGATCATAAAATCAAGCTCCTAGTGAAAAGTCAACTAGGGTTTGACTTTTGGTCAAACCTTTGACCAAAAAAATTGAAAAATACAAAAATCTAAAAATCATCTTGTTTTATATTCAATTTACCTTTGGCATCAGAAATTTTACAAAAATCGATTTAAAATCAACTTTTTTCCAAATTGCGGAAGTTGATTCAAATCGGCAAAAAATGAAATTACTTCATTTCTAGTCGTTTTTTAGGTTAGTTTCCTTCACGACATTTGATCTAGAGGTCATTTTATATCCAATTTTTTGAACCAATTTTGCGATTCCAAGCCAAACACAAAAACCCCCAATTTTAGCCCTAATCAGTGATTTTGATCGATTCTTCATGATGTGTGCAATTGAGACACGAATGAGCCTAATTTCTTATATGAAATCCAAATTCAAAATCAATTTTGGAAGAATCACATGAATTTGGGTTAATTTGATCAATTTAGTGATCCAATGATTAGGAAGTCTAAGAGTAATTGGTCTAAATAGTGCAATTCAACTTGACCCACTCTAGACTAATATTCAATTTGATGAATTGGAACTCAATTTGGTTAATTAGACTTCAATTAAACTTGTTAGTCTAGCTCGGTCATGCAATTACCCAAATTCAGAGCTAATTGACCCAAATTGGTTTAATTCAAATTGAACTAATCCGATCGGACTAGTCATTTTCGAATCGAAAATTTTGATGATCGATAATCCGGTCGGACCAACCAAGATCAGTCACATCCTCTTGAGTGCAAAAATGACAAAAATGCCCTTAATCAAAAATGACAAAAATGCCCTTAATTGAGAATGACAAAAATGCCCTTCTTCAAGGATTAAGCAAATTAATTAGGGGATTAGCAAATCAATCATGGCCATTCATTTAGAATTGATCATGTCCATCCATGATGCCATGTCACCAATCCTTAGCTATTAAGGAATATTCTTAATCATTAAGGATTCATTTTAGACCATTTGATCAATCTAAGGGCTAAAATTCAAAGTTGGGGGAGGTATATAGTGTTTTTCCCTCCAAAAATGAAGGGGGGTTCATTTTCAGATCGATTTTCTCTCTCTCTCTCTCTCTCTCTCTCTCTCTCTCTCTCTCTCTCTCTCTCTCTCTCTCTCTCACGATCAGCCCTCTCTCTCGCCACTCCCTCTCGGCCTTCCGGCCTTCCCCTTGCTCCTTGCCACGCCACCAAGATCCCCCACGGCGGCACAACCACCGCCCCCTCAGCTGGTGGCGGGAGCACCTTCCTCCGTGGTTTTTCTCCTTGGCAGCATCACCGAGCAATCAGCCGGTGACTTGTTTGGCAGTGGTTCAATCGGGGCTGAACCGCCTCTCCGGCGACCTCCTCCGTGATCCAGCCCCTCCGACTACATCCTCGGCGTCCTCAAGTTGCTGTGGTGGCCGGCCTTTCGTCAAACGGCCATCGAATTACATCTTAAACTTGATTTTTGCTGATTCGTTTATTTGTGTGAAAACGAGTCGGTTCTCACATTATCTCTTGTAATCCGTTATCGTAGATTGACCGAGCTTTCCGAGGTCTCTCCGTGCTATTCCAGATCAGAATACGGAGGCCGGATCGCTCGCTTGAGCGTTGGATCATTGTGAGACAAGGTAAGAACACTTGAACTCAATTCTGCAAATTCGTGTTCAGTGAAACCTGTTGGCTTGGGATGCTGTTTTGAGCTTGCTAACGTCGAAATCTGATGAAATGATAAACTAGAGAGTCGTAAAGCTCGTCTTAAGCTTCGATTTGATATATCATATGCCTCGATCGGATTTGATTTGCTATGTCAAAACACTTCTAGAAGTCAGGATCAGAATCTGTAATTTGTTGTTTAAGTCTGTTCTGATGATTCCCTGACTGACGCTGTGCTGTTCGATGAATTTTATGATTTTCTACAATCATTTTCTGGAAAAACTTCCTTCATGAGAGTGGTAAAACACATCCTGATCTGTCCACTGTAAAATTTTCATAAAATTCTAAGCATGTTAGCCTAGTACGATTTGCAACGTCATATGCATGTGAATCTGGTATCATGCTGATTTCAGTCGACCTTTGTGTGTTCTTCGATTTTCATAAATTCGTGTGTTCGAGATATGAAAAAATTTTCTTCACGAAAGTTCTTCCTGAGATGGAGATCTTTCTATTGATGCTAATTTCATCAAAATCGAAGATCATTTGAATTTTCAAAAGGAATTATCACAATTTGATCAGAATCTGTGTCCAGATCTGATTTTCATTCCTTTGGAGTTCAAAAGATGTTTTTTCGAATTTGATAAAGTTAGAGTCCTTTTTTGCGAAAAATCAAAACTACAAAGTTGCTCATTGGGGTCTCATTATGTCAACTGGAAATTTTGAGGACCTAATTGCAATTTTTGAGGGGTCAATTTGCTTGAAAAGTCTTTTCGGGTTAAAATTCCATTTGCAATTGAGTCCCTCGCGAAAAATCGAATTTTATAAAAATTTGAGGGCTTTTTAAAAAAAAAACTCAAAACATGAAAGTTGTTGTACACAGGGAATCCTAACGGTACAAAAATTTTCGCGCTGTTTTGATAAGGTTTGTTATTTTTCCCGCCTTTATTTTGAAACTCATAACTGAACCGAGTCCAGCCTGTCACTGAGATTTAATTTGATATTTTTGGGAAAATTGGCTAGGATTTAGAAAAAATGGTCTTCATGACTTTTGATCTTCATGTCATAAGCTTTCTAATGACACCTGAACCACTTCATTTGGACGTCATTAGGATAGTTAATCATTCTTAAACAGAAGCAATCCGAATTAAGCTTTAATTGAATAAGTGGTCTTTTTTAAAGCCCACTTCTCATTGTTTGATTGGATTTGAAACAAGGCCCATGGGCTTGAATGCATGCTCATTTATTATCATGCATGTGTTTGTTAGATGAATGTTAGGCCCGATGCATGTTCGGCGGGTAGCCCATTCATGGTCATTAGAACCCGACTTTAGGGGTTAATTGATATGAGTTGCCGTTTTGTGAATGCAAATGGTAGCCCATTATCATTAACCATTAATCAAATGATGTTAGATGATTAGGTGGGTGATGAATCGAAATGCATGAAAAACAAAGGCCGATCCCGAGGCCCGTGCTTAATTAGTGAATTGATTGCATCATTGTTCTTTCATATGTTGTCTTTTCATGAATGAATGTTATGAATGTAAACACCGACACCCGAGAGGCGGTCCATGGGAGGATAATCCAAAATCGAAAAGACCAAGGTGATTGACCGATGTCCAATCCGATCTCGATTTGTACTCATTTGATAATGGTGTCAAACCGATGTCCAATCCGGTTTCAATTTGTACTTAATTCATTCATTCCCGATCATGTCACGGGTTTTCAATTCGTGTTGTAATAAACACCCGACGAGTTGCGGGTTCTTACTTTTTACTTTCTCGCACTTAGAATTAGCTCGTCTTTTCAATACTTCGAGTGTTTACTTTAAGAATTGTCTTTCAATACAATTGATTGTTTCTTTCGTTTTTTTTAGACTAAGATAGGATTAGTTTAGAATCTCAAATGAAAATACAAAAACAAGATGCATGATCACCTAGTGGATTAAGACTTTGGCATGAAAATGGTAAAAAACAAATGCATGACGACTTAGATAACAACCATGTTAAGTTTTAGCGGTACGAAAGGGCGTTAATAGAAATATTAACGTAAGCTAGTCCCCGAACCTTTGATCTCTGGTTTTCGTAGAAATCGAAACGAAATTCCCGCGTTTCGGTTGGGTATTCTAGCCGACCCCCGACCTAGGCTAGTGGCGACTCCCAAAAAAATAATAAAAATAAAATTAAATTAATCCGCTGTCACGCGAGATATGGATTTAGGGAAAATTCACGTTCATGATCAATGAGTTATATGGCTAAACAAAAGATTTACACTTCAGTAAAATTATTTTAAAAAATGCCATATGAACCATCTCATGAACACTTATCTCTAAACCCGCCTCATCCGAGCCCGGCCCTCGAGGGGCAGGTCGCGACAGTTCCAGATGTCGCAATCGTTCGGTTCAAGTTCAGGACTAGTTGGTCACGTGCACTTTCAGTCATGCAAAATCACCTGCGATTCGATTGTATATCATTAGCCTTGGCCAAATCAAATCCGTCACCTTTTCTAAGATCGGCCCATGTCGGCCCAAAATATTCCCTTATCATTTCTCGTGATTGGTGCCCGATTCACGATTGGGTCCCTGGTCCACGTACCGTTTCCCTAGTTAGCCATACCCCATTGGTTAGTATCTTGAGAGTGATTAGTTCTGGGCAAGACTTACTAAAATGAAATGCGAAATAATGTCAATTTTATTGATCTCGGAATTACATCAAAATTCGGGCTGTTACAAGGCCCAGTGTCTCTAGCTTGCGTCAAAACGCATCAGGCAGGTCGTCTTCAGGAAGTAAAACCAGTGTTACAAGGCCCCGATCTTCTTACGAACCAAAACCAGTGTAAAACACATCAAGCCGGTCGTCTTCCGGAAGTAACGGGCATCATCCCGCATAACAAGCATCAGGATGGGTTTAACCCCGCGTAAAATGTATCAGGGTGATTTGTGATCACACGGTCATATAGCTAGTTTTATTTAAATCCCACATAAAATGCATCAGGGTATTTTAGGTGATCACATGCTCATGACAAACATGCATTTTCGCATAATTTCATAACACGACTCATTCTCGGCATACACAATGCGTGGCCATACAATGTTGTACAATGCATCATGAGGATTAATATAACATAGGCACCTAATCAAATCCATGCCACCATATAGTGCCCAATTCCCAAACAGTATGCTCACTTAGCTAATTAATACCGTGCGGCCCAAATTCACAATATACAATTTGGCATTCAATTCAGCCATCAATTAGCCAATCACATTCCGCACAATTCAACCACATGAGCACACAACATGGCATAGCACAATTAAACACAATTCACCCAATAATTAACCAACCCGGGCAATCCCGATAATTTCCTCCACTTAGACCTCAATTAGCCATTTCCGGCCCGCCAATTCTCCAATGTGGACAGCCACTAGTTGGTGTGTCCTCGGCCTCAAATTCACTTTCGATTTAGCCTACAGTCCATCACAATCGTCGCATCAAATCGTCCATTTCCTTTAATTGTTCTAATCGACAACCCAAACATCCGAACCATCTAACCTGTCTAGAAAATGCACAATTAGTCCTAATCCTGGCTTAGGAGATATACTCACCAAATCATAAACCACGACGACAAGGACGAGCAGCTGGTTGCCGATGAGCGGCAAAAATCAGCGGCGGCATTCCAACGGCGGCAACGACGATGGGCGATATGGACGGCGGTTGCTCGGCTTCCCAGCGATGGCACGTGGCGACGTAAGGCGGCGGTCTCGATGGTCTCCGACGTTCGGTGGCTTCCGGCGTCTTTGGGCTGAGAGAGAGAACAATGGTAGAGAGGGAGAGAAGGAAGGAGAGAGGGAGGATGGGGATGAGAGGATGGTAGTGGTGAGGCATCCTTAATGTGGGTGATCGGGAGTTGAGTGAGCGGCGGCGATCTAGCAACTCCACGGCCGAGAGGAAGACCAGAGGTGGAGGAGAGGGAAATCGGGAGAGAGGGGAGGGTGGTAGCCGAATGAGAGAGTGAGGAGAGAGAAATGGGTCAAATATGGGGGGATAGTGGAGGACACTTGTCAATCATCCAAGGTAAATGACCAAAATGCCCTTGATTCAATGGTCTTGAATTGATCTTATCTAATAATTGATGGGCATAATGGTCAATTGGTCCAATAATTGAGCTGAATTTCATCATTAATTATTCCAAATAATTTCCAAAATTCGGAATCCAAAATTAGTTTAGGGGCAAAACGGTCATTTTTCCGGTGTTATGATGTTGGATTCCCAAATGTTTATGGCCAACATAATATGATGTTGGATTCGCAAAAAAAGTCGCATAAGCCCTCGAAAATCGACATCAAAGTCGGGATCCAATTTTGTGACCAAAACTCACTTAATTTCCAATTGCAGGGTCTCTCACTAACGAGCGGATATTTAGGGGTTATGCATATTGACTTAGGGTTATCCGAGTCATGACGGTTTTGATCATAGAGAGAGTGAGGAATTATCATTAGTTCCAAAAGTCACACTCGTTCAGGTTAAGTTCGAGATTGGTTGGCCAACTGCACTTTCGATCGTGCAGAATCATCTGTAATCCGATTGTACATCGTTGGCCTTGGCCAATGCACATCCGTCACTTTTCCTAAGATCGACCCACATTAGCCCAAAATATTCTCTCCTCATTTCTCGAGATCGGTGCCCGATTCACGATCAAGTCCTTAGTCCACGTACCGTTTTCCTAGTTAGCCATGCCCCATTGGTTAGTATCTCGAAAGTGATCAGCTCTGGGCTAGACTTGCTAAAATGAAATGCGAAATAATGTTAATTTTATTGATCCTAGAATTACGTCGAAATTTAGGCCGTTATAACTCTTCCCCCTTACAAAAATTTCGTCCTTGAAATTTGTAATCTATCCTTATCTATTCAAATAACTGGGAATGTTGACATCTCATGGCCTCTTCGCTCTCCCAAGTGGCCCCTTCCACTCCGTGGTGCTCCCAAACAACCTCGACCATTGGGATCGTCTTGTTCCTCAGCACACGATCTTTTCTGTCTTCGATCCAGATTGTTCTTTTCACGTACGACACCCTGTCATCCACATCTATCTCCTTGCACCTCAGAACGTAAGTCGAATCTGGTTTATACTTTCTTAACATTAACACGTGAAAAACATTGTGCACTTGGGATTGGTTGGGAGGCAAGATAAGTCGATAGGCCATATCACCAATCTTTTCCAAAATCTCAAATGGTCTGACATACCTTGGACTGAGCTTTCCTTTTTTGGCGAATTGGGATAAGCCCTTCATAGGCGACACCTTGAGAAATACATGATCTCTCACTTGGAACTCCAAGGGTCGTCATCTCTTATCGGCATAATTCTTTTGACGACTCTACGCAGTCCTTAGTCTATTCCGAATAGTTCCAACGGCTTCAACCATCTACTGTACTAACTCTGGGCTTGTCATACTTCACTCACCAACTTTGTCCCAGCATAATGGCGTCCTGCACGCTCTACCATATAAAGCTTCCAATGGTGCCATTTGAATACTCTATTGGTAGCTATTGTTGTAGGCAAATTCCACTAGATGCAACTGCTCTTCCCATTTGCCTTGAAAGTCCAACACATAGGCTCTCAACATATCTTCCAGAATTTGAATCGTTCTTTCCGATTGGCCATCCGTCTACAGATGATAAGCTGTACTGAATTGCAATTTCATGCCTAAGGCCGTTTGTAAGCTCTTCCAAAAATTGGCCGTGAACCTTGGATCACGATCCGGGGTGATCGTCACTGGCACTCCATGAAGACGTACTATTTGCCGCACATATAATTTGACATACCTTTCCAGCTCAAAGTCCTTTCACACGGCCATGAAGTGCGCTCACTTAGTTAAGCGATACACTATAACCCACTATAGCTCAAAGTTCTTTGGCTTCGCGGCAATCCCGTTACGAAATCCATCGTGATGTGTTCCCACTTCCACTTAGGGATCTCTAGTGATCTCAACAAGCCATCTGGCTTGCAATGCTGTGCCTTCACTTATTGGCACGTCAAACACTTGGCCACATCCGCTTTCATTCCATTCCACCAATAATATTGTCTCAGATTCTGATACATTTTCGTGCTGCCTGCGTGGATACTATAATTACTACGGTATGCCTCACTTAAAATTTCCTCCCTAAGTTCCAAATCATTAGGCAAATACAATCGCTCTCAGAACTTGAAAATTACATTCTTGCTCACTTGGAAGTCTGACTTTCTCTTAGTAGCATCCATCTCAACAATTCTTTGAATCTCTTGGTCCGTAGATTGCAATTCCTTGATTCTAGTTTGGATCTCCGGTTCAATCCCTAATGTAGCTAGCAAGTTAGACATCTGGCTCACTTTAAACTTGAACTCTGAATCTCTAAGCCTTTCTAATAATGTCCACTCCTTGACCATTAGGTGTGCCATACTAGACTTGCGACTTAAGGCATCAACAACTCGATTCGCCTTACCAGGGTGATACAAGATGTCGCAATCATAGTCCTTTAAAAGCTCCATCTATCGTCGCTGCCTCATATTTAACTCTTTCTGCGAAATAGGTATTTGAGGCTTTGATGATCGGTATAAATTTGGAACTTCTCTCCGCACAAGTAATGTCTCCAGGTTTTGAAGGCGAAAACAATCTCAGCTAATTCCAAGTCATATGTTGGGTAATTCATCTCATGGGGCCTCAACTGATGCGACGCATATGCTACCACTTTTCCATGCTGCATCAAAACACATTCAAGCCCTCTCAAAGAAGCGTCACTATAAACTTCGAATCCTCCAGGTGCAGCCGGAGTGGTTAATACTGGAGGAGTTGTCGGCCTTTGCTTTAGCTCTTGGAAACTTCTCTCACATTTATCATTCCATTAAAACTTAGTTTCCTTCTTCAGCAATTTTGTCAATGGTATGGCTATCGATGAAAACCTGTGGCTCTCCATCCATAACATCAATCTGTACATTCCCATCCTAATCACCCTAGGGGTCGATTACCTCTCCATCTGCCATGATAGGATCCATCAAGCCATTCGCGTCTAGTGGGGCATCAAAGGTTTTAAGAGGTCGACTTATGTTCCCATCCGCATCTCGAAGGCACCAAACTATATACTCCTGAGTCTGATAGAAGTACTCCCCAACATCAATGAAAACCACATATCGATATCTTATATATGCCTCCCCATTGCCAGAAGGAAAAACACTAGTCGACTGTTGAATCTGCGTCGGGTCCCAAAAAGTGTATGTATCTTCGACATACTTAAGGACGAGGGTCTAAAAAGTTTGGGTTATACAACCATGAGAATGCGTCATAGTGAGTAAAACCCCCTAAAACTAGGCTAGGCTAACATACATTCTCCTGACAGGCAATAAAACACTCAAAAGCCAATTCACAACAATCATTACACACATCAGTGGCCCTGCAGGTAAGGCAATTCAATATATAATAATCACGGCACATACGTGGCACGCATAGTCACACGTACGCCAAATACATGCTCAATCGTGCTGATTTTGCATGTCCTTCACTGAGTATTGCACACTTGCACACTAGCCCATGCATTTTTTATTCATGCAAATATCATCAATATGGAATAATCATTCTGGCTCACACTACACACTAGTTCAATGCTCAAGTTTTAGTTAATATGACCCGCGTAAAAAAACGCATCAGGTCTCTTTCTTAATCATAACACTTATTGGCCAGGGTAAAAACGCCTCGGCCTGGTGTATATAGTTTGCTTCAAAGTGCATGAGGTGCAACACCAATTTTGGCCCAGTGTGTCTAGCCTGCTCCAAAGTGCATGAGGCGCAATACTGATCTCGGCCTAGTATCTCTAGCTTACTTTAAAGTGCATGAGGTGCAACACTGATTTCCTTACGAACCAGAGCCTGCTACAAAGTGCATGAGGATGGTCATCTTCTGGACGTAACAGGCATCGTCCTACTACAAAATGCATGAGGACGACACACCCCTCGTAACACTTATCAGCATACACAATACGTGGCCATACAATGCTATACAATGCAACATGAGCATTACATATTACAATCAGGTACTCAATCAATCAATGTCACAACAACGTGCTCAATTGGCCTATTTAAAATCGTATGGCCCAATGCGTAATTCAACAGTTAGAGAAATAATTCAAGCCATCACTTGGCCAATCACGCCTCGCATTAGTCGGCCACACAATCACACGATATAATATTCTCCAATTTACCAAAATTGAGCACAAACAACTATTAACCAATCAACCCGGACATACCCAGCTATTCAGGCATCTAATATTCAATTGGTCCATTTTAACCTAATAGCCCCCTATATGGATAGCCACTACTCAGCCTATTCTCAGTCTCAATTTCTCATTCAAATCAGCCCAATGATCCACCAATTTATCACCATCTCGACCTCGAACTACTAGTACTAAATCCTCCCCAATTTGCACCAGTATAATTGTAACGCCCCTACCTTGGGGTCACAAACGTGACGTCCTATTTATTAGTATCTTTCTTTAAAGACAAGCGGAAGCATATCTCGGGACAATCACATGAAAAACAACAATAGGATTAAGACAAAAGCATCACGAGCAAACCTTGTATTTACAGGACACGCAAACATATTTTACAAACCAATTTAGCCGATTTTAGCCATTTACACAACAATAACAAGTGGCGTGAGTGTCCTAAGCCCACTACTTCGAATTTACAGCTCCTAACTTTCCCCGAACGCCAACATGGCTGAAACTCCCCCTGCTGTCGTTGTTCGTTCGACCATCCTATGGACTTGAGAGGGAAAAACGGGGGATGAGTTAGGGAGACTTAGCAAGTGAAAATACTAATATTAAACAAGGATATATCGATCGCCGTTAACACAAGTTGGCTCTTATCACACCCACATCGATGGCAGATTAATAGCAAAGTTCAAACAAGAGAGCATCACGCATGGCTATAACATGTGCACTTTACCAGCCAACTCTTATTTACCAACCAAGGCTCGGTTCTATCTCATGTACACTTTACCAATCAAGGCTCGGTTCTATCTCAAAACAATATTAAACATGAAACACGATCAAACCAAGGAAATGAACTAACTACGACCAATCAAACGACCGAGAAACGGTCCACGCAACCACGTTACAACGTATCTCAACATCCTTTCTCGATATTAAGGAATTCACTTACACAATAATTAAACAAGAACTAGAGAAAACAAGACGTGTGAAGGACACGCGAGTCTCGGCAACTCTTGGGCGATTCTCGGGCTTGAACACAAACACAAAGGTCTTGCATAAGGCTTCCTAGAGGCCAAACACTAGAGAAACAAGGGCACTTGGCAAGCTCTCTTTTCTTTTCTCTCTCGACAAGGAAACAAGAAAGAAAGTGGCATACGGCTTGAGAAAGAGGAAGGTGGCGTGAGCA
>JAMXDD010000001.1:22974607-22999150 GCA_024733475.1 Syzygium grande
GATTGTCTTGCTTATTTTGACTAAAACAAATTCAGGAAAAATACAGAAAAATGCTAAAAAATTATTTTTTGGTTTCAAAATAGGTTTCTAGGCTTGGCCAAGATCCCTAGACCTAATTTTTAAAATTTTGAAAATATTACAAAAATGGGCTAAAAATTAGGTGTTAATAATGTCCCGTTCAACGGACTAGACGAGATGGATACGCAGTGTGCCGACGAAGGCCCAGCGATTCCCGATGCTATAGTTGAAGGGAGTTCGAGTCCTGGTGCCGGACCGGTCGTCTAGGAGGTGGACGAGCCGGACCCGATGGATGAGGAGCCGATGGATTGGGACTCCAACTCGGAGCCGATGGAGTCGGATGAGGAGCCAGGGCCTATGGAGCAGGACCCCGAGCAAGAGGGCGAGCCTGAGGGGATGGACTCTGAGGAGGAGCCGGCAGAGGCCGAGTCCGAGATAGATTCCCTAGACTCCGAGGTCGAGTTATCTGATAGCTCTTCCGAGTCCCGGGATCTAACGTGGACTGGGTCCCTGGGATTAGCCTTAATCTCAATTAGGCCGGGCCCGTACCTTTTTGACCGGAGCCCCGCCTTAATTCATAGTTTGATCACCTAGCCACCTACCCCTTTTTGCTAATAGTGGCCGTTAACCCGCTTTTGATCTATGATTTGTATTTTGTGTAAATGGATAATGTATATGTTCTCTCAATTTCATACAAGTGTATATTTGTAATCCTATTGTTTGTGGTTGGTGCTATCCTTGGTCTCGTGTTTTCATTGTACAGGTGTTTTTAATTGCTTCCGCATGTGTATCGATCTCTGTTTGAGTTTTGGGTCGGCGACGGGTCTTAGGGCATCGTACACTTTCGACCTCAGTTGGGATGCTCGCGTGTCATAGGGTTCGGGCGTGACATCCTCCGTTGTTTTGGTATCAGAGCAAGATCAGCTCTGTCCAATTTGATCGAAGCCTGGAGTGATAAGGAGCGATGACCTTGGGTAGCCATTAAGGTGACCTTGTGTGTTAAGTATACCTCCTGAATGTCTGTGTCTTGGTTGGTTAGTTTCTTGAGCTGACCCGAAAAATGTAGGTGCGGCAAGACCCGAAGTAAGTTCATGTATCTCCTTGGTTGAGGTTTTGGCATTGTTTGTGCTTCACCGCATGCTGAGTGATTGATTGATATTGTGTTTTGTTCCCTGCCTAGAACCTTAGATCGGTTAAGCTTGATTTAGATCTCTAATTCCTTAATGAAATTATAGCAAGTAGGTGAGTAGTAAGGACTGCAAGGATGAGGAGAAGAGGAAAGGAAACCCGTGGGCAGTCAAGTGCAATGGGCCAAGAGGCCAGAGACCCAAGAATGGAGAAAGTTATGCAGACCCTACAAGAAATAGGGAATATTATGGACAGACAGACTTAGAAAAGGGCCACCACTATTGCCCAGGCTGTTGAGGCCGCAATAGCTGCTGTTGTGAATGGAAACAATGCCAATCAAGGTAAGCCCAGGTAGTGGCAAATAGGCAGATGCACCAGTTGGTAGAATAGTTTCTAAAGTTGAAACTGCCTAAGTTTAATAAAAGAGGTGACCCCGAGGCTACACCATGTTGGGTAGAGGAATTAGAAAAAGCCTTTGAAGTGTTAGGGTGTGTTAGCGTGCACCGAGACTGAGAAAGTGACTCTGGCAGTATATTAGCTGCAAGATAACGCCAATGATTGGTGGAAGGCCACTAGAGATAGAGTATTCCCAGAAAGTACCACCCAGACTTGGGCCGCGTTTACCGAGAGCTTTTATGGAAAATATTTCTCAGAGAGTGCTCAAGAAAGAAAACTAGCAGAGTTTATGCGACTTCACTAAGGGCAGATGACTGTGGATTAATATTAAGCGAAGTTTGCTAGGTTGTCAAAGTTTGCACCTAGAATGGTGGAAAATCCGCAGGATACGATTTGAGATTTCGGATGGACCTGAAGCCGGATCTTCAAAGCCGATGATTTCGTTGAACATCAAAAATTATGGAGAGATGTATGAACGAGCTCAAGCCATAGAGCGAGGCCAATTGGAAAGAGCAGCCGCTTTTTGGATCGCAGTTCGCCCAAAAAAAAGGGGACAACTGCCGCTTTTCGAAGAAACCGATGGTGAAAAACAGCGATTCGCTCTCACCGACTAGGAAGAATATCGAAAAGCCGAGTCACCAACCAAATCGACTTGGAGCTTATTTTAACTGGGGAACTTGGAGTACCAAATTAGAAATTGTCCCCAACAGCGCACCCCACAGAGACCCTCAATGCAACCGCAACAACCCCGGATAGGGAATCAAGCCGGAAATCCCCCACCGCTAATCAAGGATGACCGCTGTGCAAGGACGAGTTTATGCATTGGCGTGAAGAGAGGCGAAGAACACACCGGCCGTGGTCACATGTATGATTTCTCTATGTGATCATGCTGCACATGTATTATTTGATCCGAGGGTGACCTACTCGCTTATTTCGGAGCAATTTGTTAGACTGGTTAGGATTGAGCCCGTATTGCTTGACACTATGCTTTGTGTGACGATCCCACTGCATGATAAAGTATTGGTTTCGTTAGGATGTCCTAACTGTAAAATAGTTATCGGGGGGTAGAGAAAAAGTATCGACTTAGAAGTGTTAGCCATGTTTGATTTTGATATGATAATTGGTATGGATTGGTTAGTAAGGCAGAAGGCTGTGATGGACTGTAGCAATAGGGTGATCTAATTTAACCCAATTGGACATCCTAGATTTGAGTTTCAAGGAAATCGAGGAGGAATCTCGATCTTTTGGATTTCCTCGCTTGAGGTGACTAAGTTGTTGAATAAAGGATGTAAAGGGTATTTGGTAAATGTGGTGGATCCGACAGTGGCGGAACCAAAGTTGGAAGAGATACCTGTAGTGTGTAACTTTCCCGAGGTCTTTCCTCAGGAATTGCCGGGTTTGCCACCGGAGCGAGAAGTGGAATTTGTTATAAAATTGGCCCCAGGAATCAAGCCAATCTTAAAGGCACCGTATCGGATGTCCTTATCGGAATTAAAGGAATTGAAAGTCTAGATGCAAGAATTATTGGACAAGGGTTTTTTCCGCCTTAGTGCGTCTCCAAAGAGAGCGCCTGTGTTATTTGTAAGAAAGAAGGATGGAACTCTGAGGTTATGTATTGATTACTGGCAGTTGAACCCAGTGATGATTAAGAATAAGTACCTATTGCCGAGGATTGATGATCTGTTTGATCAATTACAAGGAGCATCAGTATTCTCCAAGATCGATCTAAGGACCGGATATCATCAGTTACGGATCAGAAAAGCGAACATTTCTAAGACCGCTTTTCAAGCAAGGTACAGGGGCACTATGAGTTCACGGTGATGCCCTTTGGTCTAAAGAACGCCCATGCTGCCTTTATGGTCCTAATGAATAGGGTATTTAAGGAGTTTTTGGATCGGTTCATCATGGTGTTCATTGACGACATATTAGTATACTCAAAAAGCCCTAAGGAGCATGGAGTGCATTTGACTGAAGTACTAAGGACCCTAAGAGAACACGCACTCTATGCTAAGTTCAGTAAGTGCGAGTTCTGGCTCAACAGGGTAACGTTCCTTGGACACATAATTTCGGGAGATGGAATTTTTGTGGACCCGACGAAGATTGAGGCCGTGACTAAGTGGCCAAGACTAACATCAATGACGAAGATTTGAAATTTCTTAGGTTTGGTTGGCTATTATCGACGTTTTGTAGAAGGATTCTCGTCAATAGCCACACCATTGATGCGGTTACTTAAGAAGAAAACTAAGTTCGAGTGGGATGAAAAGTGTGAAAAGAGTTTCCAAGAGTTGAAGCATAGGCTGACAACCGCCCGGTGTTGACCATTCCGTCCGGACTAGGAGGATTTGAGGTCTACAGCGATGCGTCGCTAAAAGGACTTAGATGTGTATTGATGCAACACAGAAGGGTAGTCACATATGTGTCACGCCAGTTAAGACCGCATGAGATGAACTATTCGACGCATGATTTAGAATTGTTGGCGATCATCTTCGCCCACAAGATTTGGAGGCACTATTCATGCAGGGAAAGGTTCCAAATTTATACGAATCATCAAAGTCTCAAGTACCTATTTTCGTAGAAGAAATTAAATATGAGGCAGCGTAGATGGATGGAACTTCTAAAGGATTATGATTGTGATATTTTGTATCACTCCGAAACGACAACCGAGTAGCGGATGCCTTAAGCCGAAAATCAAGCATTACACAATTAATGGTTAAAGAATGGATTTTATTGGAAGGAACGCGACACTCAGAGTTTAAGTTTGAGGTAGGACACCTCTCCAATTTGATGACGACATTAAGAATTGAACCAGAAGTGTAAATCAAGATTAAGGCATTGTAGTCTACGGACCCTGAGATTCAGAGGATCCTAGAGATGGATAGTATTAAGAGGAAACCGGACTTCTAAGTGTCCGAGGATGGAATTTTTAAGTTTCGTGGACGTTTATGTGTGCCCGATAACGCAGAGCTTAAGGAAGAGATCCTAAGAGAGGCACATCGCAGTAATTATAGTATCCACCCAGGCAGTACAAAGATGTACTAGAATTTGCGGCAGCATTACTGGTGGAATGGAATGAAAAAGGTTATGGCCAAGCATGTGACGAAATGCCTAACCTATCAGCAAGTTAAGGCACAACACTGTAAGCCTGGAGGACTATTACGACCATCAGAGATCCTTGAATGGAAATAGGAACACATCACCATGGATTTCAACACGGGATTACCGAGGAACTAAAGACAACACGACTCCATATGGGTGATAGTGGATTGATTGACTAAGTCAGTGCACTTTCTAGCAATATGAAAGGATTTTGAATTGGAGAAGTACGCAGAATTATATGTACGACAGATTGTCTGATTGCATGGAGTATCGGTAATGATCACGTCAGATCCTGATCCGAGATTTACGGCTAATTTTTGGAAAAGTCTGCAATCAGCCTTAAGAACAAAGTTGCAATTTAGTACGGCCTACCATCCACAAACGGATGGTCAGTTTGAAAGAATGATTCAGACTTTAGAGGACATATTGCATGCCTGTGTATTGGATTTCCAGGTCAAATGAGAAGAGCAGCTACACCTGATGGAGTTTACCTACAATAATAGTTACCAACAGAGTATTCAGATGGTGCCATTTGAGGTCTTGTATGGCAGAGCTTGTAGGATGCCAATATGATGGGACGAAGTCGGTGAACGAAGTATCACGGGCCTAGAATTGGTACAACAGACAGTCGATGCTGTCAAGATTATTCGGGAAAGGTTAAAGACCGCTCAAAATCGCCAGAAGAGTTACGCAGATCGGAGATGGCGACCTTTGGAGTTTCAGACTAGAGACCATGTATTTCTCAGGATGTTGCCTATGAAAGGATTGTCCAGATTCGGTAAGAAAGGAAAGCTAAGCCCGAGGTATGTCATTCCATTTGAGATTTTGGAAAAGATCGGAGATATGGCTTATCGACTTGCCTTACCACCCAACCTATCACAAGTATATAATGTATTCCACGTGTCGATGTTGAGAAAGTATGAACCAGACCCGACCCACGTTCTGAAATGCGAGGAGATAGACGTGGACAACTAGGTGTCGTACGTGGAAAGACTTGTAAGGATTGAGGACAGAAAATATCAAGTGCTTAGGAACAAGACGATCCCAATGGTCAAAGTTGTATGAGAGCACCATGGAACCGAAGGTGCCACCTGGGAAAGGGAAAAGGCAATTCGACGTCAATACCCCCATCAGTTTGAGTAGATAGGTTTAGATTGTAAATTTTGAGGATGAAATTTTTGTAAGGGAGAAAGAGTTGTAACATCCCGAATTTCGACCCATTTCCGAAATCAATGAAATCAATATTATTCTCAATTAATTTAGTAAGTCTCACTCAAAATTGATCACTCTTGAGATACTAACCGGAAGGAAATGGCTAACTACGAAAACGGTATGTGGACTAGGGACCCGATCGCGAATTGGGCATTGATTCCGAGAAATGATGCGGAGGTATTTTGGGCCAATGTGGATTGATCCTAGGAAGGTGACGGATTTGATTTGGCCAACGATGTACGATTAGATCGTGGGTGATTCCGCACGATCGAGAGTACGCGTGACGAACAAATTCCAAACTTAATCCAAACGATCGCGACCTCCGAAACTAGCAATAAATCCTCGCATTTTCCCGTTGATAGAGACCGTCACGACTCGAGCGACCCTAGGTCGATACGCGTAACCCCTGAATAGCCGCCCATTAGTGAGAGGCCCTAAAATTGTAATTGAGTAATTTTGATCGCGAAATTGGATCCGGACTTGGGGGTCAAATTTTGTAGATGTACGCAACTATTTTGCAAGGACGATATTATTTTAGTGTGGCCAACCATATTTAGGATCAGTACGGTCGAAAATTGAAATTTCAGCCTAGAATTGGAAAATTATGATTTTGCCCCTAGGCCTTATAATGGTATTCCGAATTTTGGGAAATCTTAGAGGGCATTTTGGGGATTTTATGGTCATGTTCAACCCCCTCAATTGCCAAAAATTTTGCACAAGTTTGCCCCTCCATTATTGGACTTAGATCAACCTCAACCTCAGGATTAAGGATAAGATGGGCATTAAGAGTAGCTGGCCAACCACCCCACTAGCCCAAGTATATATTTGTCCCACACACACTCTCTCTCTCTCTCTCTCTCTCTCTCTCTCTCTCTCTCTCTCTCTCTCTCTCTCTCTCTCATTTTCCTCTCACCCTCACTTCCGTCTAACCCCTCCCTAAGTCACTCTCCCTTTCCTCCTTGCTCAGCCGCGTGGGCTGCCCATGCCGGACCGCCACCGCTCGCGCCGCACATTGGGCCGCCACCGTTCACACCCACCTTATCCCACCACTCACCCGACCTTCTCATTCTCTCTCTCTTCCTCTCCATTTCTCCCTCGACCGTGAGGAACACCGCCAATTAGCCCCTCAGTCGTGAGCCACCGCGCCGCTCGTCAAGGCCGCCGTTCGCCCTCTCGCTGCCGCCATGGCACCACCCGACCTGTCACGCCCCGAATCTCACGACACGCAACATCCCTACCTTTGGTCGATATGTTCGTGACGTCCCAGAATGCGTCGCCGACCTAAGCCCAAACAAAGATCATACACAAGCGGAAATAAACCATAAATCCCAGATAATAATCAAGATGAGACAATGAAAAGCAAAACAACAACCAGTACATCCGAAATTATTTATCATTTGTATTACTATTAAAACTTTGTACAAAATCCATTTACAATCAAAAGATACAATAGCGGTAAGCCACTCGGGTCAAAAAAGGGTAAGTGGCTAGGGAGGTCGGACTACAAAAAGGGAGGGTTACGGTAAAAAAGTATCGTCCCTCACATCTAAAAACTAGGTCTTAATCTAAGGCACCCAGTCTGGATCGAACCCTACGACACTGAGGAACTCTCGGTCGGCTCCGGCTCCTCATCGGAACTCATCTCCTCGGACTCGGTCTTCGGCTCGGGATCCTGCTCCTCAACGTCATCTATGTCCATTGACTCTGGGGCCGGGTCTACTACCTCCGGCTCGTAGTCTACTCCACCTAACTCCTCATGCTCTTCCTCGTCCTCAACAATCTCATAACTGCTAGCGAAATCTGAATCCTCTCCCATATCAGTGTTGATCACATCGCCATCTAGGCACTATGGATCTAACTGGCCTTCCCCGTTAAACGAGATATCTACAGATCGAGGGGGTCCGAACTCATCTCCAAATTGATCTTGGAAACACCATGCCACGTACTCGTGGATCTCATAATGTGTCTTGCCCATATCTACCCATACTAAGGTGTAATGCCTAAGATACATCTCTTCGTTCCCCACGGATTGTGCAGACATAGTACGCTTGGTATGGTGGGGAATTCCAAAGATTACTGGAACCTCAGCCATCGTCACGGTCAAGGGTCTAAAAGGTTGGTTTACACAATAGTGAGAACAAGTCTCAGTGAGTAAAAACCCCTTAGACCTAAACTAGGCTAACATGTACTCTCCTGACAGGCATATCACAACAAGCATGGCAATACAAATCACAATCATCCTCCAATCTGGGCCCTCGGACCCCGATCACTTATCTAGCTGACCCTGCAAGTTAACCATTTCAATATAATAATCAAGTCACATACGCAAACACACTATCCATACATACGTCATACACATGCTTATGCTCAATAGTGTTTGGTTCGCATGTCCATCACCGAGTCTTGCACACTCACACACTGGTCCGTGCATTCTTATGCATGCAAATGATATCGTCATGCCATATTCATATCTCGACTAACTAACCCACGCTAGCACACCGGTAAATGTTAAATTTTCATTTAATACGACCCGCGTAAAAACGCATCAGGTTCCTTTCTTAAACACAACACTCCGTGGCCAGCGTAAAAATGCCCTAGGCCCAGTGTCTCTAGCCTACTACAAAGTGCATGAGGCGCAATTCTACGAACCAGAGCTCGCGTTAAACGCATCAGGATGGTCGTCTTCCGGACATACCGAGTATCGTCCTAATTCAAAGTGCATGAGGACGATACACCCCGCGTAACACGCTTCAGGGCGAAATGTAACCACACATACATGCAGCCAGTTATTAACCGAACCCCGCATAAAACACATCAGGGCATTTTAGGTGATCACAGGTTCATGTCGAGCACATATTTTCACACAAATTCATCACATGCCTCATTCTGGGTATACACAATGCGCGATCATGCAAATCCCGCTCGCGGGCTAAATGCATTCTACCATGAACAATTGCATATTTCAAACCACCCAACGTCACATCAATATGATCAACTGGCCAATTAATACCGTGTGGTCCATTGCGCAACTCAACAATCAATAATTAATTCTAAGCCAATAACTAGCCAATCACACTTCGCATTGGTCAGTCACACAATCACACGGCATTGTATTACACAATTAATCACAATTCAATCAATGATTATTCAATCTGGGCAATTCCGGCACTAACGCGGTTAATTCTCTAAGGTACCGATTTCAGTCCAGTAATTCCAAATATGGACAGCCCCTATTCAATCCCGTCTCGGCTTCTAATCCATTCCTCAGTCGGTACACTAATCCACCAAATTTATCCCGATTTCGATCACACTCTACGGTTCGATAAATAATTCCTCAAACTACCCTAACACGTCAAACTCGTCTAGAAATACACGATGTCCTAATCGGACTTAGGGAAAATATACTCACGTAATCCTAATCGAGATGACGAGGAACGGGTGGCAAATTGCCGGTGAACGGCACAATCAGCAGCGGCGTTCCGGCGGCGGTGAGCGATAGCGACTCACGGCGGCGATGACCCACGGCGGTGGCCTACGGCAGTCTAGACAGTGACGAGGGGTAAGACTAAGAGAGATAGGTCGATTGGTGGGTGACGGTGCACGGCGAGGCTCTCGGTGGCGGCGCAGCGATAGCGCTCGAGGGCGGTGGCCGTGGTCGGTGATCCGACAGCCGATCAAGGGAAGAGAGAGAGAGAAAGGGGCGGTCGGATGGGGGTGACAGGACGAGACGGTGATGTTGGTGGTGGCGTAGTACGGGCGGATGGATGGGGCCAAGGCTGGGCGACTTCTTGGCGAGCAAATGGTGGACGGCGATCCAGCGTGGCGAGCTCAAACGGCGGAGGAGGAAAAGAAAGGGAGAGAGGATGAAGCGGTGAGGCGAGGTGGTGATGCTACTCCGGTTCTGGCGGGCGATGGCAAGCGGCTCCGGCGACGGTCCGTGGTGGCTAACTTCCCGACGGTGATGGCGTCCAAACGGCTAAGGAGGAGGAGAACGGCGTGGAAGGTGAACGGGGGAGGAGAATGGCCGGTTAAGGGTCCAAGGGGCAATCAAAGGAGTCCTTAGTGGAGTCCACATGTCCACCATCCAAGAGCTTTGACCCAACTACCCCTAATCCAATGGCCTTCCTTCATCCCAATCCAAAAATCCAAGGGCAATTTGGTCACTAAGCTCAATTATTGTGCTGGTCCCATTTAATAATTATTTCCTTAAATTAATCTCCAATAATGGCCCAAAATTAGGAATTAAGCAAAGTAGGGTCAAGGGCAATTTGATCATTTTCCCGATCCAGGTCGAAATTTCATTTTTTAACCGTACCAACCCCAAATATACATGGCCGGTCAAAAATGGTGTCGACCTCGCAAAATAATCGCTTATGCCCTTGAAAATCGGCATTAAAGTTTTGAGGGGCAAAATAGTAATTTTTCACTCCCGGGTCGAAATTCCATTTTTCGACCGTACATACTCCAAATATATGTGGCCACCCTAAAATGGCATCAGCCTTAAAAAATAATCTCATACGGCCTCGAAAAATCAACACACAAGTCCGGGTCAATTTTCTGCGATCATAATCGCTCAATTTCAAATTTTAAAGTCTCTAACTAACTGGCAGTTGTCTAGGGTTTACGCGTATCGACCTAGGGATACTCAAGTTGTGGCGGCCTCAATTACCAGGAATACGTGAGAATTTATCACTAGTGCCAGAGGTCGCGATCAGTCGGTTTAGGTTTAGGATTTGTTCGCCACGTGTACTTTCGGTTGAGCGGAATCACCTACGATCTGATTATTCATCGTTGGCCAAATTATATCCGTCACTTTCCTAGGATCGGCTCACATTGGCCCAAAATATTTTCTCGCCGTTTCTCGAAATCGGTGCCCAATTCGCGATCAGGTCCCTGGTCCACATACCGTTTCCTAATTAGCTAGTCCCTTTTGGTTAGTATCCTGAGAGTGATCAATTTCGGGCGAGACTTATCAAAATGAAATGAGAAACAATATTCACTTTACCGATCCCGGAAAGGGGTCGAAATTCGGGATGTTACACGATCGACCTGTTCTCTCCCCCTCTCATTTCTGTCACCCTCTCCCTTGCGCCGTTTGAACCGCCCGTCGTCACCACCGTCGGACCGCCGCCGATCACCGCCGTGGGAACCGCCGCCTTCCGCCGTGAACCAGCTCAGCCGCCCGTTTCCCCTGTCGGTTCAGCCTTGTTTGGAGTTTAGGATTAGGTGAGTAATTAACCCTAAACCCTAATTAGGCCAATTAGCATTTCTAGATAGGATTACGGTAATTTAGCGGTTAATTAAGGGACATTAAGGTTGATTAGTGAGCTGAATAATTAGTGGTGAATCAAGTGATGATTTGGGGTTCTAATATGTTTATTTTAAGGTGGTTTATTGCCCTAGAGTGGGTGTTCAATGGCTGGTATTATTGGATTAGATTGGATTAAGTTCGGTTAATTTAAGGCTTAATGGTGGAATTCCCGAGCATGTCTTGAATTGTCCTTTGAGTGGCTGATTTATGTTGATTGTGATCAATATTAATATGCCATGTTGGGTGCCTTATGTATGGTCGAGAATGAGGAGGTGTGATGGGCCATGCGAGTGCGTTATCGTGTTGTTTTCGATCGCATGGATTGCGTGCCTATTTTTGTGCCATGCCGAAATGTGTTAAATTGAGTATATGGACATGCCAATGCAATGTTGAATGAACATGTTATAGCATAAATTGGGCACGTTGTGACTAGTGAGTATGTTAAGGCATAACTGAACTTGTCATAGCATTACTTGATTTTGTGATTATACTTGGGAATTGAATGCTCATTGTACATTGCATTATTGCCCAAGTGCAGGATCGCATGCCCATGCATTTCGCATGTTGAGCATTGGCTTGAAATGAGAATTGTGCGAGTATGCGTGCCTGACATGAGCATGTGATCACCTAATTGCCTTGATGCATTTTACGCGTGGTTCAGATAAAATTGGTTGTGTGCATGTGTGATCATTGTAAACCCTCATTCGTGTTACGCGGGGTATTGAATCCGTCTTGATGCGTTTTGCGCGGGACGATGCCCGGTTCTATTAGAAGACGGCCAACCTGATGCGTTTTATGCGGGTTTTGGTCCGTATATAGAGATTGGTGTTGCGCTTGATACGTTTTACGCGGGCTAGAGACACTAGGCTTAATGTGTCTTACGTGGGCTAGGAAGTGTTGGTATTGAATGATAGACCTGATGCGTTTTACGCGGGTCAAACTCTAATTGAAAAATGAGTAGTGTGCGAGTATGCATTATTGAACCTAATCACGAGCATGGACATATTGATGGCATATATGTGCAAAAGTGCATGGGTAAGAGTGCGAGCATGTGCGTACCAGTGACTCATATGTGAGGTAGGCATTAAGGAGTATGACCATGCGTATGGCATACGTGTGACTAAGTGTGATCGCGTATGTGTCATGAGTATTTTTATGAACTGTCTAACCTGCAGGGTCCATTGTATGCTCGATGTGGACCCGAGGGCCTAGGCCATTTGATTGTCAGTTATTATTAGTTATATGTGGTTTGTTGCTTGTCAAGAGGTGCATGTTAGCCTAGTTTAGGTTTATGGGGTTTTACTTTCTTGCCCGTCTTGTCCAAGGCTAAAGCTACCCTAGAGGACCCAGTTCGGGTTGGAACCAGAAGACTTGGAGGACGAAGAGCTATCAGGCAGCTCCTCCTCGGAATCTAATGAGTCCAACTCGGACTTAGCCTTCGAGGCATCCTCATCCGCGATCATAGGCTCCATGTCGTCCTCTAATTCCATATCCTGCTCCATAGGTTCAGGTTCCTCCTCCTTGTCCATCGGCTCTAGATCATCTGCCTCGTACTCTACGGGTACACCATCTAAACTCGCACTCTCCTCGGCTGAAGTGGCGGGGTCCACTATGCCTCCGTCGGGACACTAGGGATCAATCTCACCCTTCCCGTTAAACGGGATATCAAAAGTCCGGAGGGGCCCGATCTCTTCCCCATTAAACGTTCTATAACACCATGCAACATACTCATGGGTCTCAAATACTAACTCCCCAACATCTACCCATACTGAGGTATACTATCTAATGTACATATTCCCGTTCCCTACGGGATGTACAGACATAGTCTTCTTGATAAAATGGGGAATCCCGAAACGCACTGGCGCCTCTGCCATTTTCAGGGGTGAGGGTCTGAAAAGAGTAGGTTTATACAATAATAAAACGAATCTCAGAGAGTAAAAACCCCTAAATTGAAATTAGTCTAACATGCACCTCCTAACAGACAAACAGATACATACAACACATAACAGTTGCAAATCAACTGACCTAAGCCTTCGGGCCCGGATTGAGCATACAATCAACCCTGCAGGTTAGGGATTTCATAATAATGATCACGGCACATATGCGAACACACTGGTCATATGTACGCCATATGCATACTCATGCTCATTAATGCCTGTCTCACATACGATTCACCGAGTACGCATAATGGCCAACACTCTCTAGAACACCTTTGCCATACTTATGATATGGTTTACTTAATGCACTCATGCATACGGCTCATTTTCAGTTACAGCTCGACCCGTGTAAAACGCATCAGGTTTATTTCTCAATTTCCAACACTCCGTGGCCCGCGTAAAACGCATCAGGCCTAGTATCTCTAGCCCGTATCAAGAAGCATCAGGCGCAACACCGATCTTCTTATGGACCAGAGTTCACGTAAAACGCATCAGGTTGGCCGTCTTCTGGACGAACCGGGCATCATCCCGCGTAAAACGCATCAGGATGGAATTAATGCCCTACGTAAAATGCATCAGGGCTTATTATGACCACATGTGCACATAGCCAATTTTTTTATCTGAACCCCACGTAAAACGCATTAAGGCAATTAGACAATCAATGTTCATATCAGGCACGTGCATTCTCACAACTCGTGATTTAAGCCCCAAATTTCATATGCAAAATGCCTAGTCATGTATAACGGCACTCGATTTTCAATCACGAGCAAATAGTCCACAATATCAAGAAGTGCCCAAAAATGAGCCAACAGGACTAATCAATATTGTACTAGCACACCCAAAATATTCCTTTTTAGCCCATTTGGACATGGCGCCCAATTCACGTACTAAACACGATACAATTTCACATATCTAGGGCCCGCCATTACAAATCAATTTTGGCCATTAAACACACAAACGTGGCATCACACAATTGAACCCAATTAAGTCCCAATTAGCCATTAGATCACCCAATCTAGACAACCAAGACAAAGACCCCAATAGAATCTCAACTTTGGCAAATTATCCAAATTCGGTTCTAAGTAAGGCAGCCACAAAACAGCACCATTTGGGCATTAATCCACCTCATAATTGGCTTAATTAACTACCAAACATACCACAAAATCACCCACTAGTCCTCAATCCTTAATTAAGCCAAATTCTAACCTAATTAACCCCTAAAACTCACTTAATCCATCTAGAAATGCAAACTTAGGCCTAATTAGAGTTTAGGAGTTAATTACTCACACTAAACCAAGCTCCCAACGAGACTAAGCCGGCGGGAAACGGGTGGCCGATCACCGGCAAGCGGCGAAACCGGCGGCGGCGTTCCGGTGGCGTCTACGACGGTGGTTCCGGCCTCCTTGGCCGAGAGAGAGAAGGAAGAAGAGAGGGAGGATGGGGTCGAGAGGGTGGTGATGGTGAGGCATGGATGGCGACGGCACGGCGGATCGGCGACCAGCTCCGGCAAGCGGCGATCCGGCGTTCCTTTGGCCGAGAGGAAGACTGGCGATAAAGGAGAGGAAATTCGGAAGAGAGAGAGAGGGAGAGAGTCGACCGAATGAGGAAGTGAGGAGAGAGAATTGGGTCAAGGCTGGTCAAATATGGGAGGATAGTGGAGGACACTTGTCAACCATCCAAGGTAAATGACCAAAATGCCCTTGATCCAATGGCTTAAAATTGATCTTATCCAATAATTGAGGGGTATAAAGGTTAATTAGTCCAATAATTGAGCTGAAAACCCAATATTAATTTCCCCAAATTATTCCAAAAATTCGGAGCCCAAAATAGGCCAAGGGCAAAAGCGGCCATTTTTCCGGTTCTGGGTCGAAATTCTATTTTTCGACCGTACCAACTCCAAATGTGTGTTGCCAATATAATATGGTGTCGATTCGCAAAAATAGTCGCACAAGCCCTCAAAAATCGACATCAAAGTCCGGGTCCAATTTCGTTATCAAAACTCGCTCAATTTCAAATTTTAAGGTATCTCACTATCGGGCAGCTGTTTAGAGGTTACGCGTATCGACCTAATGTTATCCGAGTCATGACGGTCCCGATCATTGAGAGAGGAATTATCACTAGTTTCAGAGGTTGCGATCGTTCGGTTTAGGCTCGGGACTGGTTGGCCACGTGCACTTTCAATCGTACAGAATCACCTATGATCCGATTGTACATCGTTGGCCTTGACCAAACCACATCCGTCACTTTTCCTAAAATTGACCCACATCGGCTCAAAAGACTTCCTCCTTATTTCTCGAGATCAGTGCCCGATTTGCAATCGGATTCCTGGTCCACATACCGTTTTCCTAGTTAGCCATACCCCTTTGGTTAGTATTCCGAAGTGATCAACTCTGGGCGAGACTTGCTAAAATGAAATGCGAAATAATGTCAATATTGTTGATCCCGGAAATGAGTCGAAATTCGGGATGTTACAAGGGGAGTTTGAGTTCTGGCGTCGACCTAGTCGTATGGGAGGTGGACGAGCCAGACCGGATGGACAAGGAGTCGGTGGATTGGGACTCCGACTCGGAGCCGATGGAGTCGGATGAGGAGCCATGACCTATGGAGCAGGACCCCGAGCAGGAGGGCGAGCCTGAGGGGATGGACTCTGAGGAGGAGCCGGCAGAGGCCGAGTCCGAGCTAGATTCCCTAGACTCTGAGGTCGAGTTGTCTAATAGCTCTTTCGAATCCTCGGGATCTGACCCGGACTAGGTCCCGTAAGGTTAACCTTAGTCTTAGTTAGACCGGGCCAGTACCTTTTTAACCAAGCCCCACCTTAGTTCATAGTTTGACTGCCTGGCCACTTATCCCTTTTTGTTAGTAGTGGCCATTGACCCGCTTTTGATCTGTGATGTGTATTTTGTGTAAATGGATAATGTATATGTTCTCCCGGTTTAATGCAAGTGTATATTTGTAATCCTGTTGTTTGTGGTTAGTGCTATCCTTGGTCTCGTGTTTTCATTGTACGGGTGTTTTTAATTGCTTCCGCATGTGTATCGATCTCTGTTTGGGTTTTAGGTCAGCAACGGGTCCTGGGGCGTCGTACACTTTCGACCTCGGTTGGGATGTTTGCGTGCCGTAGGATTCAAGGCGTGACACCTAGCCTCTTGTACCTTGCAAAATTATGGTTTTTGGCCCTGTTTCCTTTGCCATATTTTCTAATAATCCTTTTTTTTTTGGTTGAAACTAATAACCATATTCAACTTGGAGATATTGCAGTAGGGCGCAAATGGGCCAGCAGAGCTGAGCCTAGAGGAGGAAACTTTTAGCGCAATCCATAGCCTCGGTCTCAGTTAAAGAACAGGCCCAAATCGATTTGAATCAATTCAATCCCAGTCTGTTCGGGCCAAACCTCCAACTTTTTTTATATTATATTTGGCAATCTATGTTTTATTATCTATCAAATTTTAAAACTCTTAATATGCCATTGTCAAGTAACTAAAATTTGGTTACTTGATTATTTATGAGCTTCAGTAAAAATAAAAAAAATTCATGCATGTCGAATTTAATGGTATATATTTTTTGATCCGGTATGTGGTTTAGCCATAGTTTCTAATTGGGGATAGTTGTCCAAAAAATCCTAAGCCTATTGAACTTTTGCCAATTCATTATCAAACATTTCAATTTTGCCAATTGAGTCTCAAACATTTTCACTTCTTGTCAATTGAGTTCATCTGATCAATTTTAGTCGAAAATTGCTAATGTGGATGCTACGTGATATGGCCAATGCCAACATTGACATTTTTAATTAATATTTTATTAATATTTTAAATTTTTATGGATTTTTCTCTTTTTTTTTTTTTTCCTTTTCTTTGTTTTTTTCTGCGGTTTTGGAGTGAGGGCCAGCAACCCTCACCAGACACAAGCGAGGCTGGCCGACCCTTACAGACTCCGGGTAAGGGTGTGGCAGCCCTCCCCGAATCTAGGCAGGGGCTCTTGTGTCCTCACCCAAAGCCATTGAGGGTTGCCGACCTTAACTCCATAAACAAAACAAAAAAAAGGAAAGAACCATAAAAATTCAAAATATTATTAAAAATGTCAACGCCAGTGATGGCCGTGCAATGTCAACAATTTTCGATCAAAATTGGTCAGATAAACTCAATTGAAAAATTGTCAAAAGGTTTGTAACTTAATTGCCAATATTGAAAGGTTTTGAACTCAATTAGCAAAAATGCAATAGGTTTAGGATTTTTTAGACAATTTTCCCTTTCTGATTGACCAGTAACAAACACCCACTCTTTAACTCTTTAATGATTGATCATCAACTTCAATATGTTTATGGCATTATCGAAGGGTTTCTAGTAGTAATTGATTTGTCTCTTAAATTTTTATTTCAAATTTAAATTACATCTTTAATTTCTAAAGTCTTTCAAGCCGACTGGTGAATAAAATCCGCCCAAACGATAGGCTACACGTGATCCAAGTCATGCCCAAAAATTATGGACCGTTTGGCACGCAGAATTTTTCTAAATTTATTTTTTTTTTTTGTCATATATATTTTCTTTTGCCAGAGTTTTCCAATTTCATTTGGAAACGTGTTTGATATTCATATTTGTCTGTTCTCAAATGAAAACAAAGACTCCAAACTCTCAACTTGAAATGAAAATCCCAACATGATTTTTTTTTTGAAGTTTTTTTTCAAACTTTAATTTCCTAATTTTTTTAGCACCCCTGTTTGGCCGAACCCCAACATTTATGACATCATCGTAACGTAAAATAATGTACAAGAAATCCCATAGATAACTGGCCTATTTCATTTTTTTTTTCCATTTGACATTTCACCATCATAATAATCAAACAAATAAATAAATAAACAAGCAAAGCCAAAACCCGAAAGCAAAAGAGCAAACGCACAACCTCCCATCATCCTCTTCCTTCCTTTCAACTTGCAGAGAGATTACAAAATCCAAACGACAAAATGACAGCCGGAGCAGAAAAAACAATCGCGGATCGGACCAATTGTTCGAACCACCCGGAAGAGCATGGAGCGCATTTGATCACGCGATCTTGGAAGGGACGGCGGGAGCGTCGTCGTCGTCGTCGTCGATGGGCTTCGGATCTGAATCCACGGGGTCGGGGATCGGGCTGGGGACGATCAGAGGGGCGCGGGCATTGCCGCGGCGGTCGTCGTCCGGGTCGTAATCGGGGTCGAGGGATCGGTCGATGGCTTCTCGGCCCCGCTCGAGGCAAGGCTTGCAGGCGATCTCGATGGCGATCCAACCCAGCACCACCCCCGCGATCGCTATGAGCGCGCTCGTGATCGCCGCCATCTTCTTCCTGGTTCTGCTCTTGCGGAGACGAAGACGAGAGAGGGGGGCGGCGAAGGAGACGGAACCCAGAGACACCCGATGGCGGTCTCGAAACGGTTGCGTGCGGAGCTGCTTCCGATGCGAATGGGACCGAAATACAAGACCCACCCACCACTCGCGATGACGGAGGAGAAGATGCTGGGTCAGGATTCCAAGTAGCCGAATTGGGCCGCTCACGCCCCTTGCTTTTGAAGTAAATTACAGCATTGCCACGTTGTGTTATGTGTGACTTAGGAGCGTGCAAAGGAACCGAGAGTTCCAATCAAAAGAAAAAGTAACCGAGAGCCCACCTGGAACCGGCGGTTCCTGTTCCCAATTTACTATAATCGATCAATATCGGTTCCCGATTCTAGGTGTGGAACCGCCCACCTGGACCGGACTAGTAATGTATATATAATTTTTAAGGAAAAATTTCAACAAAAAAAAAAGAAAGCATTTAAAAAAATGAAATCCCAAAAATCCCTAGTTTGAAACTCAACTCTCAACTTACATCAATTCACGGTCACGCCTTTAGCTGTTCATTACCTACCTCTCTTACTCTTAGTTACCTCCATTTGCGTGAAATTTGATGGGACCGGTTCCATGGACCCACCCAGGAACTGAACCGGACCGGCAGTCCGATCCCCAAGTGAATCCATGGAACTGGTTGGTTCTCAATTCCAATTTTTCGAAACCGGTCTTTAATGAGTGGTGCCCAGTTCCATGCTTACCCCTAGTGTGAGTTTATTCGAGTGTCCAAACATGATGATATGAAGTAGGAAGATGTCCAAAGCTAGTCCTATCTTTGATCTCTAATTTCAATCCTAATACTCCTACAAAATCACGAAAATTTAGTCCCCCATTATGCTCCTGATCGAGAATTTGTTGGAGTGTCCGTAGGATAAAATTTACTTGGCGAAAAGGGGATAGAACGCCCGTATCACTCCTCCGTTGACGATGACTAAGGATCCTTGTTAAGGCCTCAACAAAGGCGGTGAGCCCTCACGTGGCGGGTTGGCCTTGAGCAAGGGCAAGGACTCGCCTGTGCCTTGCTCAGTCGCTTTGAGCGCGGACCCCACCACTTCGCAAGGGTGCTTGCCCTTCTTTCCTAGTTAAGAGGAAAAGTGTTAAAAAAGTCATAAACCTATTGTATTTGTGCTAATTTAATCCTAATTTTTTTTAGAACCAATTTAGTTCTAAAACTTTTGACATAATGCTAATTCAATCATTCTAGCTAATTTTTACCAAAAATTGCTAACGTTGATATTTTTTAATAATATTTTGATTTTTTATGATGTTTTTCTTTTGTTTCCTTATCTTTACTTCTTCTTTTTGTTTTTGTTTTTGGAGTGACTCGCTCTAAAAAAAAGGTAAAGAAAAGGAAAGAATAAAGAAAAAAACTGTAAATATTTATAAATATTATTAAAAAAAATTAACGTTAACACTGGCCATGCCACATAGAACAGCCGATGTCCACATCAGTAATTTCAAACCAAAATTGACCAAATGGGCTCAATTGGCAAAACGTAAAAAGATTTAAGATTAAATTAGCATAATTAAAATATTTAAAGAGTAAATTGGTAAAAGTGCAATAGATTAAGGATTTTTTGGTAACTTTCTTGATTTAAGCTAGACCAATCTTTTGTGCTGCCTCTACGATATCCTGGGACCTCTACCAAGTGATTGTCCCTTTCTTTCGGGGCCTAAAATGGTCTTTCATTTAGTTTCATGGGAGATCTCAAAGCATAGATAAGTATAACTTAAGTGCATATACTTTATTTTCTGTGGTGTTCTTTCGAAATCCTATTCAATTAAAACACACCGCATTCGTTCTCCAATGATCAATTCCCATATTGTATAGAAGAAACACTCCTCTAGATAAAGAAAAAAAAAAGAGGGGAGTGATTGTCGGGTTAGAGTAATTATGGGGGAAATTTTATCTAGAATTCGATAAAAATCTGGACAAAATGACATATCTACACCTGCCCACTAAGCCACCTTTATGTTTTTTCTTTTATATATATATATATTTCAGAAGATAAATATATAAATATAGAATATATGAAAAATAATTTTAAAACTGTGTTGTTTTATTTTACTACCGTAACTACGATTTTGATACTACATCATTTTTCCATCTTTCTATCCTCCTCCATTAGATTTTTGGGCCTATTTTCTGGTTTGTGCTTATAAATTTTAGTTATCAAGGTAGAATTGCTAGTGAAACATAATTATAAACCCTTTTTAATAAATATATTGGCTGGCTGAGCCTAGGATTTTTGCACAAGCCCCACCTAACGGGCTTAACAAGGTGAACTTTCGTTAGAACGACGTGTGCCGGCCGGTAGCGTAGTCATGGCACCATCAAATAAGAGAGATTTCAAGATTGGATATTCATGCTCAAAGGAGAAAACGAGGAGACCTTGACTCTGGTGGTGTGACACCAAGCAGGCGGCAACCAAAGAGAGGGCACGGCCAGAATCCGTCCCAATCTTGGGCCGTGGGTGACAGTAAATCCGCACCCCAGGCCCCGCCCGTAGCATGTATCTGTACGAAGAAATGGCGATTGCATTAAAATATGCTCTCCAAAAGGCGGTAAAATTGATCCTTATCAGCCCAAACTGTACAATAAAATCTGATGAGGGGATTAAGATTTCCGAATCCAAAAGAGCAGCATGTCATTGGTCATATACAGTGACATCTTGCGAGTCAAAATAGCAAATTTGACTAAGCCAAGTAATTGTATATTTGAGGATTGTTCTTGTCCCGCTCCAGGTATTCTCTGTCTATCAGGCTTTCGATCCTTTTCTTCAGATCAGCTGGCTTGATAGGGAATTTGAGCTGCTCAGCCAAGGAAAGCGGCAAAAAGTAACATATCACATTCATCAGATGATAATTTATTCAAAATTTCCGACCAAAAAAATTTCATTCGAAAAAAAAAGAAGAAAACCCATCTATACCTAATAGATTAGGTTTATAAAAAGAGTTACATCGATTACACCCCCAGTATTTTCAAATAATATGAATCAATTGAAAGAAAACAAAATGAAAGAGAAATAGCAAAACCCTTTGTTAAGGCAAGGAGGGAGAAGGGTGAAATGAAAAGGGGGTGTAGGAATTTAGAAGAAATCCAATTTTTTGTTAGAAGAAACGAGCGGAAAATTTTCAAACCCACTGTTACCCATGTCACGCGGGCCTGATCCCGCATCAAAGTATCAAAAGCCAGCTGAGCTGTGCTCCGTAATATGAAATTATCAAGACAATCAATTATTTATAACATAACCAAGACGCTAGGTTTTATCTGACAAATGAGAGACTGACACATGTCGATGGACGGGAGGTGGTCCTTAGTGTTAATATTCTTTTGGTGTATTTAGGTTTTAAGCAATCCACCAGCTCATCCCCGCTATAATCTAGCTCTGAGTAATGCAGAGTGCTTCAAAGTAACAACCAAATTAATCTGGCTCTAATATTGGTTTAATAACGGCACACATATTGGAAATACTTCATAGTGCTATTCTGCGTCAGAAAAAAGACAAACAGGCTATTTGGTATATATTTACCTGCTGAAACAGTTCAGTTATCAGAAGGGTGTGGCTAAGTACTTTCCTTGTCTTCATTATCCGAACAATGGCAGCATCAACCTAGAATTCAACAAACCAGACAAACTATCACTGGTGGCTTCATGATCACATTTGTTTTCCATTCTCAGATGCACAAACAGCATATAAACATTGAGGGAGATGAACAAGCACGAGTTAAGAGAACCTGATATTGACGGTCCTGAAATACTCTTTCAGTGGTACTTGTGTTCTCCTCCACTGTTTCCTTCATCTGGATAGCATTAACCTGCGAGCTCATCGAGAAAATTCAACATCGAGATCACATTCCTACTAATATTACACTTGTCAGCTTAAAATATAGGAGTGGGTTGGGGAACGGTTTTTTGGGTGGATAAGGGGAGATAAATCCTGCAATGACTAAACTGAATCTCAGAACTCTACCTTTATTCGATAGAGAGGAGCACTAAAAGCTTCATTGAACTCGAAAGAATCATCATCCTCCACATCCCTGCCCTTTGGCACCTGTCAAGGAAACCTAGGATATTAAAACACCAGCAGTTCAATAATACCAGGCAAAAAAGTACATCACAGTACTGATCCATGGCACCCACCTTTTGAAGGACTCTCACTTTTCCACACGCAAGAGATTGCAGAGTTCTCCTCAGCTCCTTATCCTCAATGCCTGTGGAGTCTCTTATATCTTGAAAACTAAGCTTCTGAGCATCGTTAAATAGCATCAGAACAACTGTCTGCACAACCCCATCAAAGCAGATTACAACTTGAAAAACACTTTAAATATAGGAGATTAAGGTTCATAAAATAAAACTCACATGATTTTTTAGAATGTCAGTGATGCAACCAACAAAATCAACTCACGCTGAAAGGGATGATTCACAAATCTAATTGTTCAGCACTCCAAAGTTTGAGGATGAGTTTTCTCCTAAATGGGGCGAACGATGCAGCCAACGAAATCAAGCAAGCCAATATTTGCCGAAGATATTGATCTTTCCACCAAGTTATGGTGAAAATGGACCATTGCATCAACTCACAATAAAAACAAAAAAAGGTGTCCCAAAGGATTATAATTTTTTTTTTTTGGTAAAGTCCAAAGGATTATAATTCTTCTCCAAGCAGTTCAATCTTTTAGGATCTGAGTTTTATTAGAATCCTGTAAGATTTCCTTTTCCTATTTTAAGTACGGCAGTATGTTTCCTCTATAGTTTGTAAAGGTTTCCTATTACAATTACAATTCTTGTTTAGAGGTTTCCCATTTCACCAAGGAGTTGAATTTTTAGGAGATTCTACAAATACTGCTTTTAACTTCTTTCTTTTCAAGAGAGTTGATAATTACTGACTCTTGGCAAGCATTCACTTTGGAATCATATGATGCAATTGTTCTCTTAAGTATGCTGATGCTTAAAATTGTAGGAGTGTTGCCTAAGCAAACTCATCAGTTTTTAAGTTATTGTTTGCTGCAAATTTGGGCTCACTAGTTTGGGACTTGTCTTCCATTGGAACTGGAATTAGACGGACTTGCCTGAAATAGGGAAACTGCCAGCTCTTTCCTCCCTTTCGGAAAATCTGCCTTCAGTACACAGTGACCTAAGGAACTCTGCCACATAAGACGTCTCCCACTATACTTGCTAAGGTAAAACTCCTTAAATATGTCCTGTTACCAAGTATAAGAATGTCAGAGAATACTACCAAACTTCCAGGATCCGAACTCTGACACATTGAGCCATCTTGCTAGAACAAACCTGATAAACATTCAATTCATGAGGGAGCCTTACATCCATGGGTGGATAAGTGGGCCAGTAACTGCATTAAAGTAAGAAAGACAAATTCTTAGACTAAAATGTCGATGGGTCTAGTATTTTTACCGTTTTCCAGGTTTGTTGAAGGAAAAGGAGGAAGAAATTCACACGAGAACAAAACTTGCCCTGTAGTCAGCACATGGACGCTCATCTCAATTCCTGATGGTAGTTTTGTCCTCGCTTGTGATGATTGCTTGAATGAATCATTTATCTCTTTTGATAATTCAATGTCCTAGGAAAAAAAGAAAACTTCGAAATTAGTAATCTTTGATGCTACAATATGGAGTAAAATAAACAGATCACAAATATGTATTCAGAAGCTATACGAAGAAAGCAAAATTTTTCTATGCATAACCAAGAGAAAAATAAAATAGGATGAAGTTCACCAAAATTATGAATTAACTGTAGACCACCCATTCTGTAGAAAAAGTTTAGTGAACTGTCGCAAGATGGATTAGAATTTTTTTACATGAGTTAAGAGTTAAACACAGAACAGAGAAACCAGCGCTTGGTCAAAATTAAATGCAGAATAATTTGCAAGCTTTACAGCACATCACTCAAAATTCGCAGAATCTTTCAATGGCTCATAGAAGTGGCTTTCCTCTTTTATCCACTCCTCCTAAATACATGTATTAAACCCAAATGTTTTATATACTGACTGCACGTCACAAGAATTTGTTGGAAAAGTCAGTGCCACATGCATAAACAAAGCAAGGCCCGTTACGAAAATGATACAGGCTG